>SKCR01044068.1:0-57281 GCA_019454045.1 Zanthoxylum bungeanum
ATCATTCTGATGAGCTTGCATCTCACGCTCAGATGTCGAAGGTGTTATGTATTTGTCAACTGTCATTGACGATGCTGTGCTGGTTGAATCAGTAAGTAACTCCTCGAGTAACACTTTACTATGAGGTTTGAACTCCCTCATATAGTCATTCTCTAGAAACGTGGCATTTGTCAATACAAATACTTTGTTATCTTCAGGACTATAGAAGAATCCCCCTAGTCTCCTTAGGATAGCCTACAAATAGGCACACCTGAGAACGTGGCTCCAACTTTGTAGTCTTATTCTTCAGCACATGTGTTGGACACCCCTATATGCGAAAATATCGTAAACTAGTTTTACGACCACTCCACAAATCTAAGAGAGTCTTAGGAACAGACTTAGATGGAACTACATTAAGGATATGCATTGTAGTTTGTAACGCATATCCCAAGAACGAACTAGGTAGTGAGCTATAACTAAACATAAATCTCATAATATCTAGTAGGGTCTGATTTCTCCTTTCTGCAACACCATTTTACTGTGGTGTTCTAGGCACTGTGAGTTGGGATACTATCCCATGCTCAACTAAGAATTCCTCGAATTCTTTGTCAAGGTATTCTCCTCCACGATTTGATCGTAGAGTCTTGATTGTTTTACCTAACTGGTTCTCAACCTCAGCACGATACTCTTTGAACTTTTCAAAAGTATATGACTTGTGCTGCATTAGGTAAACATACTCATATTTGGAATAATCGTCAATGAATGTAACAAAGTATTCATAACCACCTCGGGCTCTTACATTCATCAGTCCGCAAATGTCTGAATGTATAAGCTCCAGTGGTTGACTGGCTCTTATACCTTTTCCAGTAAAAGGTCTCTTGGCCTTTTTCCTTTAAATAAGATTCGCAGACTGGTAAAGTTCCGAGCATTAACTGGTTTAAGACTCCGTTCTTTATCAATTTATCTATCCGGTCAAGGCTGATATGACCAAATCTAAGATGCCACAGATATGTGTCATCGTGAGAAATCTTTTGCCGTTTAGTTTTAGGTTTCTCAACCTTAAACATTCCAGCGTTGAGCAGTGACCTATGTGTTAACGGTCTTAACATATACAAGTTATTTTCTGAGTTTTCTGTGCATATGGTTAATTCATTTCTACCAATAATAACTAAATTGCTATTAAAAGAAACTGAATAACCATCATCCAAAGGTAACCAGGAATGAATAACACATTATTCAAATTTAAATAACTATTATTTGTAAAATTTAAACTGGAAACTCCCACTGCTTTTGCTGAAATGGCATCCCATGTCCCGACCCTCATGGTGTAGTCACCTTCAGCAAGGTCCCTCTATGAGTCAAGTAGCTACAAAGAAGAACAAACATGGTCAGTGGCTCCTGAATCAACAATCTAGGCGGATTTATCATCCTCCACTAATAGAGAGACGATAATGAGTAAATCATATTTACCTGTATCCTTTTTCTCCTTCAGCTCAGCAAGGTATTTAGGACAATTCATTTCCAATGCTCGTTCTTGTTGCAGTGGAAACTCTTTCCCTTGGGCTTGGCATCCTTGGAGCCTTTCTTATTCTTATTCTTCAAGGGCTTAGCCTTAGCTTTCCCAGTGCTATTCTTCTTCATCTTTGCAGATTCAGAAGACTCGATAACATTTGCCTCAGCACTGGGTTTATGAGGATCCATAAGTATGGACTCGTATAGGGTGAGCTCATTTAGCAGCTGGGTAAAAGTAAAAGTCAACTTGTTCATAACATAGTTCCTTTTAAACTGCAGGAAACTCTTCGGAAGAGTTTCCATAATCATGGTCACTTGGCTACGCTCATCAATACGAGCTCCATGGGTGTCAGCAGTATTGAGATAGGTCATCATCCTCAAGATGTGCTCTCGGACTGATGTCTCATCCTTCATCCTAGCAGTCATCGCTGAGACTATGGCCTCATTACGTTGACGCTCCGAAGGCTGCCCGAACATGCCCTGCAATGACTCCATCATCTGAGATGCTGAAGCCATAGGTTCATGCTTTGTAGCAAGAACCTTAGACATCACTACTAGCAAGTAGCAACGAGCTTTCTCATTAGCTGCGACCCATTTCTGATAGGTATCGCGCACAGCATGGCCAGTATTTCTGGTCGGTTCGGGAGGACACTCCTCCGTTGGGATAAGCTTTAGGTCTTCACAGACCAAGATATCGTTCATGTTACTTTTCCACTTAACATAGTTTTCTCCCATTAATTTATCGTTTGAGAGTATGGAAATAATTGGAGAAACCATGGCTAAAAAATAAAATAAACATGCATTAAATATTATTCATCGCATATTAAAATCATCAAACAATTTTGGCATAAAATTAAACGTGATACATGGACCATGAATAATGAATTAGAAACCTAATAGAATTACTATGCCACAGAAATCTATCATCCCACAAGTAAGTGCCGCCGTAGGGTAGGTCAGGTACTTGCATGATAGATCGAGACAATCTCAATCCATTAATATATACGGGAATAACTCTTATTCCTATATTGACCAACTACCGTTTGATTCGATCAAGGAATTTTATTAACAGTTAATTATTCCTTTTGTGAGTGTGACCCGCCATTTCGGGATCCTTGGACTTAAAAAGTGAAGTGCCGTCGTAGGGTAGGTCAGTTCACAAGATACATCTAGAATCCCTATCCTCTCGGAATCCAAACCTGATATTGACCCAAAATGGACACATCCATATGGGACGAAAGCAAAGCCGTCTCGAGGTGCCTTTTGATCTCACATTTTTATACTAACAACGAAGATCGTGGGATATACTGTCGTATATCCCTCTCCCACTCACTATTAAAATATTAAGGTTTCTATTTATAAAATATGTAATATTTTAATTTAACTAATGTGAATAAAAATATGGCGGCTAAATCATAACTCTTATTTACACTAGTGCACTATTAGTGACCTAACCAATTTTAACTCTTAAAAATTGTATCACTAATTTCCATTAGTCTCTACAAATTGTATTACTTAATTAAATAAATTTAATTAGAGTGGTATTAGTGGCCTATTATATTTTAACTTTTAAAATACTAGAACACTAATAGGTTTAAAATTTTAGAATCCTAAAAAAATATCAAGATTTATATTAAACTATTTAATTAATCTTAGTGTGTTATAAAATCCAATGGTACTTGGAATTGTATCCCGAGTGCAGACCATATTTTCGTCAATTCGGATTCAGCTATGCAATTTATGCCCGGGTTTCCATCATATATACCAATGGAATTTATTATGATCTTAATTTTCATATACTAATCTAATTAGTACAAAATTACCCAAGGCGTCCCTTGGTCTTCAATTCACGCTCCAAGGTGGTGTTGGCTCTTTTTGCCACTTCGGTGTTCCAAATTACAACAATTGAAATTTTCATTGGAAAATAAAATACAACAATTGTAAAAAATCACCTTATGGCCTTAGATCCCAAAAACAAAACCAATGCAAAATCCATTCATCACATGAAAATAATAACCACTCATCATATGAATATTATTTTGTGCCTACTTATCTAAATATGCATATCAATATTTATAACAAATATAAGCAGATTAAAACAGTAACTTTAAATGAAAAAGTGAAGGGTTAAGAACATTTTTCAACCTTGATATCGATGTCAATTGTAGGAAACACTTTCCTTGCGCAGCGGAAGTGATTTAGGCACACAGAACGGGCTTGAAAATTTTTTCTTCCCTTCCCTTGCACTGCCGAATGTTACTGCCACCCCACTGAAATTTTTCTTCAGTTTTAGAAAAAATTCCAGCCCCAAAACAGCACCGGAACAGTCCCCGAACAGCACCGAATAGCTGAACGAAAACTGGACTGTTTTGGACTCGATTCGCGCCCAACGCACTGCAGAAACAGCCCACGAAATGCATAGACTATGGCTGTGTTTCGGTTCTGATTTTTCACTTGAAAACAGTCCCAACACAGCCCAAAAACACCACAAAATGTTCCCAAAAAATTGGATTAAAACGAAACCAAACCGAGTTCCGTTTCACCAAGTATAGGGGCAACAATGAGAAAACCAAAGCCTCACTGCTGAGTACAACAAGAATGAGATGAAGAAGATGATTTTTTCGACACCACAAAGTCTTCCAAACAATATCTCGTTACCAACGGAAACTTGTGTGGGCAAGCCTCACAAAATCAATCCCTAAACTATTTAGAGATAAATGTCACGCAACAACTTTTGTTATTTTATTTTTATTTATCTTTTGTTCTTCTTTTGTTTTCTCAACAACTTGAGAGGATTTGGAGAAGAAGAATAACATGGAGGCTAGGGTTAGAGTGAGAGGCTTAGGCAAAAATAAAAATAAATCTTCTTTTTATACCTAGGGTTATTTGTTTCCAAAATAAACAAAACCCTTCCCCTTTCCACTATGTAGAATTCAACCAAGGCAAGGAATTTTTGAAAATTTTGTAACAACACATTTTCAATTACCATAATTGAAAAGATGTTACAAAATTAAAAGGTTATCACCTTTTGAAAGTGTAACCACCAAAAATATCCAAGGGTTTCCAAAATCCAAAATTTGGAATTCCTATTTTAGCCTTATTAAATTATATCAAATATAATTTAATATTAATTCATTTAATAATTATCATATAATTATTAAAACCATATATTAACTTTTAATATATAGTTCCAAGTATGAAAATTAATATTATTAACCATATTAATAATATTTATACATATGTGAGTATATAATTGGACTATCCAATTATACTAAATCCACTATAGTATATCGAGCTAGCACGGGGACCAAATGGACCTACGGTTCTGAGCTCCAATAATCTCGAAATATCAATTAAGCTCTTAATTAAATATTTCAAATTATTAACTCTAGGTTATTCCACTAAAAACCTGAAGTTGCACTCTCATTGCCACAGATGATATATTAAGCCAAACCAAGTCGGTGTCTATTGATATAGTCACTACATATGAATTGACCCTTCACGAGTATCTCGTAATTAGAGCCATGTCATAATGTCTGTTATACCCCTCTAATTATTTCTATCTTAAGTGCCATTGATTCTCTAATGAACGATTTATTCATAACCACTATGAATTTAATCTTTCTAATCGTAATAGAAAGCCTTGAGTGCTCAAACCGTTCAAGTACCGAATCAACCCTTAAGGAAGATACTCTTATACTTCTCGCAAGAAGTAGTGAACTCCATATCTATGTAAAATATTCCCAGCTACACAACAGACTATGCCCCGAAAGTACGTAGCTATTGGTCAGGACTGCTACACCAACATCACCTTTGTAAATCAAAGGATATAGCATGCCATGCAGAAGTTCATAGTACACTCAGGATTAAGATCAATCCATATATGACCATGCAGTAGATCGAAATGATTTTCTTTGTTTAACATATATTATAAGAAAGTCATTTCCATCTGGGTCCATTCCTATATGATCACATCATACAAGGTGCCTCCATTCTCAAGTCTCTACATAGGTGATCTGGGATCAAAGTCGCAATACAAATATAGAATGGATCGCAGCTATAGATAAACCACAAACAAAGTACCCATTTTGTTTGTTCTCTATGGAATGTTTAAGATTACTAACTTCAAACTTAAATCCTCTTATGTATGACACTCATACACTAAGTCTGAAGGCATATAAGTAATCTAGGGTAGCCAAGATAATTTATAATATGCGAAAATTAAACAAACATTTTGATAAATGAATAATGTATAATTTTATTTCAAAAAATATAAAGTCGTCTACATTACATGTTGCTCTAGGGCATACATCCCAACATGATCTTCCTTTAGATACTTAGCCAACTGTAGTGTTGTCAGGTAGTGTTGGGGTTTTAGCGGGGGCGCAGCGGAAGCGCACGGTTCGGGCGAAATCGTAACTTTAAAAATTTTTAAACTTACCGAATAAATTATTCAATATCCAATATGAATAATTCATTCATATTTCACCTAAACATATTTATTCGATATCAAATAACGACATAAATAAGTTAGAAACACTATGAAACTTTTACGAAAACGGATTTCCGCAAAATAGCATAAAACGCGTTTTTGTCTGAACCGACCAACGAATACACATGGGGGCTGCCCAAGTCAACCCCAATAGTACTTGGGAAGTTCATGGGCTGCCCGACCAGTGACCAATTCACTGTTTGGACAGCGGACACTGGGTAAGCCCGAAACTCACCCGGTAACGCCGTTTTCACCATTTTCGCGTATTTCAACTCCGAAACAATTTCCGTCAATTGTTCCAATACCCAAAACACATCCAATATATTTATATAACATAATTTTCATCACCAAAATCATAGAATTTCCAGATCTGATTTGGTAACTAAAAATATCATTTTTCATGCTCTAAATCCAATTTTCTCAACATTAATCATATTAATACTTACACCAACCAAAGTCCCCACAAATGAAGATCTCGAGACCATTACTAGGAGTTACAAGAGTGGTCATAACACTCTAGAATGGAAACAAGTCATCAAATGACAAAATTGAACTAATATTACACTAATATAATCCAATCTTACTTCACACATGCATCTAGCTTCCAAATTCATCCTCCAAATAAAAAACTCCAAAATATAAGAAAGGAAGAAACCCTAGAACTTTTCTAGATGCTCAAGAATAAGAAACAAACTTTCTAAGTTTAAGAGTTATGAAGATTACCTCCAAATCTCCTAATTTCCTTAATTTTTTTCTTGATTTCTTCACTTTCTTCCTTGTTTCTTCAAATAAAATTTGGGAGCTTTTTTCTCTTTGAAGGATTCGGACATAGAGGATAATAATGGAGAAAACATAATTTTATCTCTTTAAATACAAGCCAAAACTGACTTAGGGAGGGCAAAATGGTCATTTGGTCATTTTAATCAAATTAAATAATAATAAGCTTTAAGTTAACAAATCCAATTTGTAAACTGTAAGCTTAATAGAATCATGCCACTTGTAACCAATAATAATCAAACATATTGCATAACAATTATGTAATATTGAAATAATTTAATTATATAGATATTTAACATTTAAACATCTAAATAAATAATTAATGCGATTATTATTATATATGTATTATTATTTACATTAAATAAAAAATACATATGTTAATGGCATGTATCAAAGTCTCATTTGATAATTAATTAATATGTATCAAATCAAATCTTGTATCAAATATAAATACATAGTAGTTATTAATTGATCAAAATCCCCTAATGTATGTATTTTCATTTAACCGAATAAACGATTCGAATTAACTCATTTAATCCGGTGAAGTATTATGAGTAATCTATGTTATTCATAACGTGTTGCCCAAGTGCTCAACGGGTACACTTCATATTGTGGGACTCTCTAAGTTTAGGTTTATCCATCACGGAATCCAATTTCGTGTCCATAATTCACCCACTCATGGATTATGACGGCCACAAATAATCTCGCTAAATTATGCAAGTCGAGGTCATTGCATACATATAATCCTTTTGTCACAGGCTATCAATATTATACCGGGGATATAGATAAGAACATCAAATCCCTAAGGTATAATATAGTCGACTTTCGAATTTACGATATCTAAATAACACTCGGAACTCGCTTCCGAAGTATACCACGACCATGGATTTTTTAGATCGCAAATACGTACTTGATACCTTTGCCCCGTACACAGGACTGACGAATTCTATCTGATACTCAGAGGATATCATGAGCATCTGTCCACACCCAAAAAACAGACAGAGGTCTGATCTAAATAGATCGGTGACGTGACTTCCATCAAAGTGTGTAGGATATCTCATATATCCACAGTGGAATCTCAAGTCGAATGACCCCTATGCTACTCGACTCGAGAAGATTCCTATTGACATTGGTGTACTATCTATTAGGAAATCTTTAGTAAGTCGTTCAGTTTTTATCAAATAAATACATACATGTCTATTCGAGTCTCCCAAGACTCATAGTTCATTGTGATAAACCATCGGACCAAGTCTCGATATACGACATGTACCGGTCTCAACGGATTTTTTGCTAACCGACCCGTGTCAGTAAATCTTGACCATGAACTTTATTTGATAATATACTTCTAGTAGTGACACTTCTCAATGTCAATTACAAACCACTTTGTAACTGCGCACTACAAAATATATTATTGGGTCTTTGTCTAAATATATATCACTAAATCATATTTAGTTTCAATCTAATCGTAATTAGATCAATTATGTATATAAAAGCAAGAAGTACAACCATAAATAAGTAATATTATGGAAAAATGAGTTGTTCGTATTCATGAATCGGACATAAATACGATCCGGATTGGCACTCCGAGCACCAACCTTAACAATTTCTCCCACTTGCTCTAGTGGCAATCAACAGTATCAAATACACATCTAAATGTGTATCATATACTCATTGCCCTCAATAGCTCACTTAGTACTCAAATGGTAGGCAATAATAAGTAGGTCCGCTATAACATATTGAGTTTGTCCAACAAACCCGATTGTTTCCCTTAGCCAGCATAATTCATATATTGTATAACCTAAGTTATACATCAATATGACTTAGATGCGACATCAATATTGTGCTACAGCTACTGAGTTGTCTATGTATTTAGAAATCAAATCCAAATATTTTGAGACAACCGCAAGCACAACACTAATATCAAAAATTCTAATGTATAAGGTCAATGTGCAACTTCATAAGTCAATAATTCATAAATTACAACTAATTCCACTATTACAGTAGAATCTACCGTGACACTCCCACTGTATCTTTTCGACTCTTTTTGACATAGACCATCTAATGTCATAATTAGACTCAAAACCAATCTGACCCTAATGGTTGTAGACTATATTCTCCATGAATAAGAGACTCGTTCTTAATATCTCAAAGATAACAAATAACATGTTTTAAGACCCATCCTATGGTCTACAAGGTATCAAAAATAGCTTATAATAATTACGATTAAATTGATATCTTTAATCGCACATAATATAATATGCATTATGCTGATGCATAAGATTTACTAGACATTCTAATCAATTTCTTTTTCGACAAAGGAATCATCATTTACGAAAGATAAATACTATATACAAGAGACACACTAACTATCAAATAGCTATACTAACCGTTACACAGATAGTCTTACTGTGTCCTTTATTAGATCATATCTAATGCACAACTAATGGGAGTATCTCACAAGTCTCTTATTTTATATCATATATAAAACTTTATATCGAATATAACAAAGACTACTCCCACTACTTTCACGAAGAAAAGAAAACTTAGGTAAACCTTTTACCTCACAAACATCTCATTATTACATTAATAATGATAATGTTGTTAGGATATATAACACTAGAAAGAATTATGTACGCTCCCACTAACCCTACTATCACATATGTATTCTATATGCTTTGACAAAAGCAGACAATCTAACTAATATCAAAATTGGAGAACATAGATTTTCAGAAAGCTCATTTGTGTCTACAATAGGCTCTATAAGCTGGTATATCAAACTGTGATCTTAACAGAATACAAACTCCAGGGCCATTCCAGAACAAACTTTTCAAGCCAAGAAATCACAATAGATCTCTTCTTCGAAGTAACCATTCAGGAAGACCATTTTCTATTCCTAGCTAAAATACATTGTTTTATATCAACATTAACCAACGGATCCTTAATTGTTCAATTAGTGTGACTAGAGACAATTTTCCTCAAAATCTACAAAGATTGTCGAGTATAACCTTTCCCACTGTCATACTATAAAGGTCAAACCTTTAATAAGCTCACTCTGTTTTCGCTGTAGAAACCATTTGCACATTTTATGAACGATTCATAACGAAAGCTTAATCAAGTTCAAAACTTTATTGTAGTAAGCTACGAACAATCTTAGATCTATGGTTCAATGCTAACTTCCGAGATCGATATCAAATATCGCTCCAACTACAAGTTATATGATTATTTTCTTCAATTTTTTAAACAACAGAACCATTTAGTATCAAATACATCGCAAATGATTATGACATCATATTGAACTTATATGGAAGATGTCAAAGGGTCTTTCCATCTTATTAATTATGTAGTTCCAATTATAGTTTATCACTCTCACAATTAACTTCAATAAGTCAAGTCTTTTCTACAATCGTTAACGTCTAATGTTACACACCAAGTAATAAAATAATTTTATTACTCGGGATCGTAGGAAAAATATTCTATCAAATAGAATACAATATTCTATTAAATAAAATAAATGATAAACTTTTGCTTGTACCTCCGAGGCACATGTACTTTTCAATTATATAACCATTATACAAAAGAAAGATTCTAATCTCAAACTTTTCAAGATTCGAATTTTCTACTTATACATATCATATATGTAACTGTAGAAACTAATGGACTTAATTAAAAGGATGAATTAGTATTATTGGAGCATATCTCTAAGAGTATTGAAACTAATTCGGTAACACTCAGTATCAAACAAATCAAATCATATAAGATTCGATTTCTCCACTGATCAATTCCATCACGATGGAATCATAGAAGAATAATATTGAGTAAGAATCATATTCATTGAATAACCTTAGAACTAATTGCCATAAATTCATACGTTTGATCGTATCAAACATCTTTGAACAATTCGAAGATTCATGATGAATTTTAAAGATACAGTTTTCAAAACTTCAAATCGAATATCTATGAACCATTCAAAATATTCTATTCATGTTTCATTAGAACAGATTGAAAGTTCTCGAACCTTTCAAGACGTTCAACATGTGTTCTTTCAGAAATGCGTAACTAAGTTATGACAACCAATTAACCAAGTTACGAAGTAAAGAAAACTACTCTAGGCAATTTATAATTCATTAAACTACATACATCTAATGTATTAGTTTAATAAATATTATGGTCCAATGACAATCATTGGTTAAATGAGATTTAATCACGTCCAGAATACAATATTCATTAAATGGATAAGAATATATGGTGTGATCTTGTATCAGACCATCCTTTACCATACGGAATATGCATCTAATGCTTATGTGATAAAATCTCATAAAGCGTTGTTCTAAGTTATTTAGTTAACTGGATATTTTTCTTAATGTTTATCTTTTCATCAATGACACTACTAGTCATATTAAAATATGAAATAATTGTTTATAAGGAGCAAGTAACCATCCAATAGTCGCAAGTTCTGATATAAAATATCAAAACAATCATTAAACAATATTTCAAATAACTAGACGGGAGATCTGGTATCCAATACCTATAGTTGTCGTATTGTGAAAATCGATATTCTCTACACACAACTACACACATCTCATTTCTTTAGCTTTATAATTTGCCTTCAACTATTCACAACAATTACAAATAATTGATTAGCAAACTGTGTCAGATACATTACCTCTAAAGGTAACTAAAGCCAAGAAACGTCATTATCAGATAAACAAATACCTAATGAGGTTTTCTTAATGCCAGTCAAGAATCTCGAGACATGAACTAATTCACGTCAATTCTTACTGCACAAAAAACCATTCTCTCTAGATAATTATATCCTAAAATGAATATCTATTTAGATTACCTATTGTGACTTAGTAACTAAGTCACTAACCTTCTTGATTTTTCAAGAAAATCGGAACAATAGTTCCCGATGGTTTTTTCTAATCTAACATATTCTAAAAATCTGCAACCATAAGGAAAGTCAGAAAACATATATATCAAATATGCATGCAGTGGATTAAAAGTTCAATTCTATCAACAATAGAATAAAGGAAACATAAGTGGTAATTTTCATAATATTACACACCGCTTTAGTTATGGATTTTTAACTAAGCAGTGCCTCCCACTACTTTACATAATACCGTAATCCCCATCGGAAAACGGGAATTCAACAATTAAATTGAATTCCATAGTGAGAAGTGGACCACATGAATATATTTCGACTCACAGCTTTGGCACGTTCTCGCATACGTATATTCATAGGTAGACAACTCATTGTCAATCACACTCACCGTGACTCCTGATTTTGGTCCTGACCGTTTCTCATTATGACAGTATTGGCACGTTCACAAGGAGGCGTATCAAGGCTTCACTTGTGAGTGACAAACTCAAGCTACCGATGTAGTCCTGACAGCTTTAGCACGTTTATGATTTTCATTTTCACTTGAATTTGTCTCTTATCATATAAGTTCTACCGGTGTAAATGAACTACCATCAGCCATAACTGTATAGCTTGGCACGATACAACTACATCATCAAGAAAAAAATTTCATTCGTACTGACAAGCCGGACCAAGAAACAAGTATTCCTAATACTAGTTACTTTAATGCCTTATTTAAGCGGGGATATTCCTAAAGATGATTTTACTCTACATCAAATGCATAATTTTAATTTAGATCAATTTCTCAACAGTTTAATTCTACCTGGGAAAACATAACTTAACTCAACCATTAAATCTCTGTTATGTTTTCCGTTAGCGTAGAACCGAAAAATTAAGAAATATCTAAATTACATGCATGTGGAAATATCAAAATTGGATTATATATCATATATCAAGCATGGCAAATGTAATGGATGAAGGATCAGACCTGAACTGATACCAATTTTTTTGGGTTTTAGCGCGGGAGCAGCGGAAGCGCGCGGTTCGGGCGAAATCGTAACTTTAAAAACTTTTAAACTTACCGAATAATTATTCAATATCCAATATGAATAATTCATTCATATTTCACCTAAATATTTTTTTCGATATCAAATAATGACATAAATAAGTTAGAAACACTATGAAACTTTTACGAAAACTATTTTTCCGTTAAATGGCATAAAACATATTTTTGTCCAAATCGACTAACCAATACACATGGGTGTAGGGGTTTTAGGGGCTAAATCCGGTAACGCAGCGGAAGCGGTGGAAAATCGTATTTTCCGATTTCAAAACTTTTTCTCGGATTAATTAAATAAACATATTTATTTAATATTCCAATAATCAAATTATGAAAATAAATTCAATAAATCATATTTAAGTGAATTTACCGAATTGCCCTTACACTTGGTATTTTGTCCATTTTAGTCCGAAATTGATCTAATCAATTTTGAATGATTCTAAATCATTTCTAAGATGAACTTAACATGTTCAAAACATCAAAACACCAAAAGCAACCAAATCCCCAAATTTCCAACTCTTGGTCGAATGCACCACTTTGGTGCCAAAGTGTGCACTTTGTCATTTCATGCATCAAAATACATCAAGATGTAATCCAATAAACATGAAACTTTATATGCATCATATACACATCCAAATGCACAACATATATGAAAATCCCCAAATTTGGAATTGGTCATGAACCCTAATTTTTCAATTTCTTCAAATTGGACAAATTAGACCAAATTGGTTAAATCAATTACTTTAATCATGTTTCTTCCATCCAATCAAAGTCTCAACACAATGAAACAACTCAAGATCAAATCTAGGTCATCTAAGAGTGGGTCAACAACTCTAGATTAGCAACATGGTTTCCAAAACCTTAAAAGAAAGCTTATAACTACAATAGTCACAACCTTCCTTCATCATACATGCTCAACACTTCCATCAAAACTTCCATCAACAAAAACACAAGGAATAAAGAAAGAAATAACCTAAGAACATCATATGTTAAAGCCTAGATCCTAAGGAACATTTTCCTTTCTAATAGCAAGTTGGAAAAACTTACTAAAATCCAAGCTTTCTTTGATTTCTTCTTTCTTTCTCACAAGCTTCCTTTGCTTCCATTAATGAAGTTTTTCTTTAAAGTGTATTAGGTTAAGAAGAATGAAATGAAAAAACAATATATACTTGTATCATAATGGCCTTGGCCGAAATTACCTAGCCAAATACAAGTTTTTGCAATTTCAATTTCATTTCACTTTACATTTGATCAACTTGGTTAAATATCTAAAAACAACTTTATTAGATATTTAATTAAGTCAAAAAATGCAACTAAGAAAAATATAACTCTTATATTTAAAGTGTATGGCCGAATTTATCAAATAATAAAGGAAAAATATATTTTCATTTTCAAACAATTTTGAACAAATATCTTAAGAAGTCAAAATCAATTTGACAACATTTTCCTTTAATGTAAAGTCAAACATTTACACTTATAATCATTTCCTAACTTTATCATTTAATGATATATTTATATTTTAATTATATTAATCATTAACAATTAAATAATTAAATAATTAATTAAATACAAATATATCAAATATATGTATTATATTTACTTTAAATATCTCAAATACATATATTGATGATATATGTCAAATACCTTTATTTGACTATTTATTAATGTGTATTTAATAATATCATATATTAAATACAAATACACATTAATTAGGAAATGACGATTCGACCCGTTCGCATGTATTTTTCGTTTAACGTTTAAACGATTTATAAATAATCATTATTATTCATAAATGTTGCTCTAGTGCTCTACGAGTATGTTTCATTATTGAGACTCTCTAGATTCAGGTATATCCGTCACGAAATCCAATTTCGTGTCCATAATCTATCCACCCATAGTATATGATGATCACGGATAATCTCGCTGAATCATACAGGTCGAGGTCATTGCATACGTATAATCCCTCTGTCACAGGTATCCAGATAATCCCAGAGATATAGATGTAAACGTCAAATCTCTATAGGTATTATCTCGTCGACGTATCTATTAGCAATCTTTAAATAACACTCGGAACTTACTTCTGATGTATACTGTGGCCACAGATTTAACAGACTGCTAAATATATATGGACTACCTGTGCTCTGTACACAGAACTGACGGATCCTATCTTGACACACACATGATATCCTGAGGATCGATCCATACCCAACGAACAGGCGGAGGTCTGATCTAAATAGATCGGTGACGTGACTGCCATCTAAGTGTGGAGGATGTATCATACATCCACAGTGGTGTCTCAAGTCGAAGGACCACTATGCTACTCAACCCGAGAAGATTCTTATTGACGTTGGTGTACCATCCATTAAGAATCTTCGGTGAGCCGTTCAGTGTTTATCCACTATAAATACCTACACGTCTATACGAGTCTCCCTAGACTCATGGTTCATTGGGATAAACCATCGGACCAAGTCTCGATATACGACATGTACTGGTCTCAACGGATTTGACTAACCGACCCGTGTTAGCAAATCTTGACCAGGAACTATGTTTGATAATATACATATAGCAGTGACACTTCCCAATGTCAATTAAAACTAACTTTGTAACTGTGTACTGCATTATATATTATCGGGCCTTTGTCTAATATATACATATCACTAAACCACATTTAGTTTCAATCTAATCGTAATCAGATCGAATACGTATATAAGAACAAGAGGTGCAACCATAAATAAGTAATATTATGGAATAAGGGGATGTTCGTATTCATGAATCAGACATGAATACGGTCCGGATTGGCGCTCTGAGCACCAACCCCAATAATTGGGGCTACTCAGGTCAGCCCCAATAGTACTTGGGCAGTTCATGGGCTGCCTGAATAGTGACCAATTCATTGTTTGGACAGCGGACACCCGGTCAGCCCGAAACTCACCTGGTAATGCCGTTTTTCACCGTTTTCGCGTATATCAACTCCGAAAAAATTTCGCCAATTGTTCCAATACCCAAAACACATCCAATACATTTATATAACATATTTTCATCACCAAAATCACATAATTTCTAGATCTGATTTGGTAACTAAAAATTTCATTTTTCATGCTTTAAATCCAATTTTCTCAACATTAATCATATTAATACTTACACCAACCAAAGTCACCACAAATGAAGAACTCAAGAACAATTATAGGAGTTACAAGAGTGGTTATAACACTCTAGAATGGAAATAAGTCATCAAATGAAAAAATTGAACTAATATTACACTAATATTATCCAATCTTACTTCACACATGAATCCAGCCACCAAATCCATCCTCCAAATCAAAAAGCCCCAAAATATATGAAAGGAAGAAACCCTAGAACTTGTCTAGATGCTCAAGAACAAGAAACAAACTTTCTAAGTCTAAGGATTATGAAGATTACCTCCAAATCTCTTAATTTCCTTAAACTTTTTCTTGATTTCTTCACTTTCTTCCTTGTTTCTTCAAATAAAATTTGGGAGCTTTTTTTCTTTGAAGGATTCGTCCATGGAGGATAATAATGGAGAAAATAAAATTTTCTCTCTTTAAATACAAGCCAAAACCGACTTAGGGAGGGAAAAATGGTCATTTGGTCATTTTAATCAAATTAAATAATAATAAGCTTTAAGTTAACAAATCCAATTTGTAAACTTTAAGCTTAATAGAATCATGCCACTTGT
Source organism: Zanthoxylum bungeanum (assembly GCA_019454045.1). NCBI lineage: Eukaryota > Viridiplantae > Streptophyta > Magnoliopsida > Sapindales > Rutaceae > Zanthoxylum > Zanthoxylum bungeanum. Next base: position 16,376 of record SKCR01044068.1, read on the forward strand.
AACAAATAATAATCAAAAAAATTGCATAACAATTATGTAATATTGAAATAATTTAATTATCTAGATATTTAACATTTAAACATCTTAATAATTAATGCGATTATTATTATATTTTTATTTTTATTTACATTAAATAACAAATACATGTATTAATGGCATGTATCAAAGTCTCATTTGACAATTAATTAATATGTATCAAATCAAATCTTTTATCAAATAAAAATACACATTAATTATTAATTGACCAAAATCCCCTAATGTATGTATTTTCATTTAACCGATTAAACGATTCGAATTAACTCATTTAATCCGGTGAAGTATTATGAATAATCTATATTATTTATAACGCGTTGCCCAAGTGCTCAACGGGTACACTTCATATTGTGAGACTCTTTAAGTTTAGGTTTTTCTGTCACAGAATCCAATTTCGTGTCCATAATTCACCCACTCATGAATTATGATGACCACATATAATCTCGCTAAACTATGCAAGTCGAGGTCATTGAATACGTATAATCCTTCCGTCACAGGCTATCAATATTATACCGGGGATATAGATAGAACCGTCAAATCCCTAAGGTATAATATAGTTGAATTTCAAATTTATGATCTCTAAATAACACTCGGAACTCGCTTCCAAAGTATACCACGGTCATGGATTTACTAGATCGCAAATACATACATGATACTTATGCCTTGTACACAGAACTAACAGATTCTATCTAATACTTACAGGATATCATGATCATCAGTCCACACCCAACGAACTGTTAGACAATTATGACCCATAGCGTCACTATTTATAAAAGACATGGTGGTTTTTGTACAAATTAATTAAGTAGCAATGGAAATTACATTTATCATTTTGTAATTTGATTACTTATATATATAAATGATAAAAGTCCCTATGATTAGTTTCGGATTATAAGATATGAGACAGTATCAATCCATAAAGGTTTAATCATTAAATATCCCTAGTCGTAGTATTATCAAGATTGGACATCGATAATGCGGAATAGACTAGTATTGCACTTGTGCGTGTTATGTAAGCGTAATGGTATAGTTCTCATATATTTAAGTATTGGATACTTATGCAAGTGTGATAGGAGGTTGTGTTTACCGATGGTACGGAAACAGCTTCTCTCTGGATAGACCCCGCAGAATCCCATTGGTAGTATGACTATGTGTCTATGGGAGTCCGCATAAGGGTAGGTGTATTTGGTCTTAACCTGAGACTTGCATTGCTAGTACTTGCGACAATCAATACGCTTTGGTTTTGGTCGTCCAGGACTTTAACAGGTTATGTGTACGCCTCTTCTGGGTTTATTGAGAATCGTAGTGTATTGGGTGTGATTTCAAGATGGAAGTATCACTTCAGTCATATGGAGATGATGATCACGCATGGATACATAATTGGTACTCTAAATTGGTTGCAACCATCGGGATAATATGACATGGTCATGATTATCCGATTAAAGAGACTAGTTGCTTGTAATATAATATATGCTTCGTACGGGGCAGACACTGTTCCAGCCTCAGGCATTGCATGTGACATCAGATACTGGATTGTATTACGTAATACTACATATACTATGCCTGATATAGATTATATATTCCATTAAGAATATTTTTGGAGAATTGGGTAGGCACGGTGTTTTGCTAGAAGCCAATCATGTCTCGTAAATCAGTAAAACAATAGTACGAGGTACGTACGTGTTCGGATAGTCCGACGAACGGATTTACTGCCAACATATCCAGGGATCTCTTGGGTCGCTTCCTGAAGATTCACTGATGACGTATGATTCGAGCATAATTAATCTGGGATTAATCACGGAGAGATTTTATCTAGGATGAAATACTATTTGAAGAGAGAGAACGATTAATTTGGAATTAATCGATAAAATAATATATTTGATATATTTAACAAAATTAGATTTCGACGCGGAATTAAAATTGGATTTTAATTCGGGCAAACGAATTAATTTAGAATTAATTCGCGAGCGACGTGAATAGTAATTTTGCTTGGCATAATTATTTAATTAAATTTGATTTAATTACGTCGCAACAGAAAATTCGTTAATTCAGAATTAGCGAACCCGAGCCCGGGAGTGTTTGCGGGCCCACTTGGATTTTGAATCAAGTGGGGCCCACATGTCACATCATATGTCACATCACTAGTCATCCTTTCACATTTTTGGTGATGGAAGTTAGTGAGGATTTTGGTGATGACTTATTCCACACTCAAGCTTGATTTGTTGTTGACATATACCAACTATGGTATATCATTATTTTAATTTTGGAAATTAAAATACAAGTCAAGAAAATCAATTCATTTTCTCTCATCATCATTCACGGTTTTTTGAAGAAAAAAATACTTTCTCCATTTTCTTTCATCTTAGCCGAACCTAGGAGGAAGAAAGAAGGAAATTTGTTGTAAATTTCCTAAGTTGCTAGCACATCAAGGATTCATCCTAGGTGATAGGGAAACCATCCCAAAAGCTTGGAATCAACTCAAAAGCTTGGAGCTGGACTTCATCCCTAAAGTGGAGCTTGGTCGAAAACTTGGAGGAGAAAAAATTTTGTATTTGACGCATCCTAAATCCGTTCAATGTAAGTCCTAAATCCGTTCAATGTAAGTATGATTCCGCCATACTTTATTTTGTATTCACAATTTTTCATAGCTTATTATGATCTTGGATTGTCTTAGAGTCCAACAATGGTATCAGAGCCTTTGAATAAGCATGAAAATTGAATTTAGGGTAAAATTTGGGTAAATTTGATTTGAGCATGATTTAACCAAATTGTTTGTTTGAGCATGCTTGTATATGGATAACTATGAGTTATATGTGATCAATTTGAAGAAAATTGAATTGGATTAATTTTCCCCAATTTTTTGCATGTTGGCCGAATGCATAGTAACCCTAATGTCATGGTATTTTTTGTTTTTTGATCATTGGATGAGTTGAAAGACATGGTTATATTTATTTAAGATTCAATCGGATTGAAATCAGAATCGAATATAAAAACCCTCAAAATGGCGTGACCTAGTAAGCATGGAAATGAGATGATTTTTTGTTTCAATAATGTTGGACAAGTTTTGGAGAAATTCAAGCATGATTAATTGATTAAATTGATATTTTGGAAATGTTAATTTGGATAATTAAATAATGTAATACACTTTAATTAATTAAATTATGAAATTTAGAATTTTAAAATTTAATTAGTTGGGCTTAATTTAGAATTAGGCTTAAATGTTGTATTTGGGCCTAATAGGCTTGGTTGGGCCAAGTTGTTTTCGGTCAATTGGATTGGATCCAAATTCGGCCTAAATCATTCTATTAAGTTCAAATATGACAAGTGGACCTTTTATGTTTAATTAGGCCTTATGGGCCGCAATTGGTGTAGGCACTGCATTTTTGCATGTAAGTTCCGATGATGAGTCTCGTATAGAGACACTACCTCTTTGATTGTGAAAGCTGCGGGAAACGGACATCGGAAGGAAAAGGTCAAGAATTGACGCATTGTTGGATTTAACTTGTTGGATTAGCTTCGGGTTCGCTTGTTGGACCTCCGTTTCAAAGCACACCTTTAGCCCAAACCCCCACAAATCATACACCAAGCCCATTTCGCCCAAGCCCAATCCAAATAATTAAAACATTTAAAATACATGTCACAAATTAAAACCAATTAAATTAAACTTAAATTAAATTAAATCAAATTCCTAAATTAAATTAAATTAAAACATATGTCACAAATTAAATCACTTTCCTAAATTAAATCCCTTTCCTAAACTACATAAATCACCTTCTAAAACTAAAGAAATCATTTCCATATAACAAACTAATTAAATCTTCCCCATCAATACACAATCTCCATTTCCTACCCAAATAAGGATAACCCTAACCCACCATTATAAAAGAGACCCTTCACCAACATATTAAACCCTAGCTCATTCACACAATATTCCCACAAGAAAATAACCCCCGGCTCTCTCTCCCCTCTCGCAGATAGTCACAACAAAAATATTTTAAGCTTCTCCCATCTCCTAAGACTCTAATCAATCAGCCCCACGTAACAACAAAAACCCTTCTGCCTCACGCATAAGCGATCTGCCCCTTTTGCCACACGCCACTATCTACACGAAGCAACCCTTAACTGCTCACAAAACCAAATAGCCTTCAATTCATTGCCCTCACGCCTCATCCTTTGATTCACTGACTTCACGCCACATAGCACTTATCATACCTTCACACGTCCTCACAGCCTTCAACGCATAAAGAAAACCTCCACACGTCCTCCCAGCCTTCAACGCACAAAGCAACCCTCCACACGTCCTCACGCCTTCAACGCACAACCAACTCCACTCACGAAACTGACACTGCCACCTAGCCACTTCACACCTTAATTCACGCACCAAATCAGCACACACGCCACAGCCCCCTCACTGCCCAGTTTAGACGAACCATAAGCCCTTCAAACTGCCACAAAACACTACCCTCTGCACTCCTAAACTGCTCCATGTTCAGCCCTTCAAATTGCCGCAAAAAGCCCACTGTACTGCCAGTGAATTATCACGCAAATAGCCACTGAAACAGTCCAGAAAATGACCCAAAATTGCACAACAAACTACTCAGAATTCCCCCTCAAAACCACATAAAATAGCAGACCAATACCCCTCCAAACGCGCCAAAACAGTCCCCAAATTAGCCCAAAACAGTGACCAGAAAATACCCTTAAAACAGTAGCAAAACGAAGTGAAAACAGCAGTCCAAACTGTGAAACACTGAGAAAAAATGTTGGATTAGTGAACCAGAAAAGTTACGGAACATCAACCCTTCCGACGGCCGTGTAACGCGTTTTCGAGAGACGACAAAAGAGTTTAGACCTGGGGGCACCTTTTTATTTATTACCTTTCATTTATTTTTGTTTATTTTAATATATTATCGCATGAGAGTCGTTTGTTGAGGCATGATGTGAATTTCGGATGAACGGAATGCGTGTTCTCTTTTGTGGTATATCAGATGGAAACCCAGACGTAAATTCCGTAGCCGAATCCGAATGGACGGTAGTACGGTTTGCACTCGGGATACAATGCCACGTACTACTTAAGAGACACGCGTATTTCGTTCCATCCAACCATGTATTTGAGCATGATGTAGTTAGTAGATTATTTATTCTTTAAGCATGATTTAGCCTAGTTTATTGTTTATTTTCAAGTATGATTATGTTATTTTATGCATGATATTTTGTTTCATTTACGTTTATGTTTAAATGGTTATTTGTTTATTTTTGTTTAATGGTTCAATGTGCTCATTATGTGATATTGTTTGCTTTCCGTTTAAAGACTTACTTTCAAGCATGAAAACTTAGATTAGGAGTTATTTTGATGAATACAAACTAGACATAGATTACCCTTGAGCATATATGTTGAATAGATTCGGTTAGTTTATTGCACAAATCATATCATCATAAGTGGTATAAGTAAGGGACCATTCCGAACCCAACGATTTGAGGTCTTCCCTTGCGAGGGGTGAGTACGGCCTTAAATCACATTTTCCCGGTTCATACCGGGTGGCGACTCCATGTTATTTCTCTAGTTTAGTTCCCTCGCGGGCTACTCCGTACTCCCAACTAGGCCGCGAGCCTAGAACAGCGTCGTTAATTTTCTGTGTCCTACAGTCTGGTGACTCCACTGGGGATAGAGAATCGGCCCCGAAATCATGTCTTGTGATGTGTATGATTTGTTATTTAGTTGACTGTTTCTATAGTGGGTGAAGAGAGTTTAATCAAAGGCATTGTTAAAGCTAGGTGATGGTTTGGTGTCTTCCTTCATTCACTACCTTTCGAGGAAAAGCTGTGAAGGCACCTAGATAATCATCTACTCGTAGCCTACTGTGATGGACTAATTTGGAGGACTCGTTGTTTATTCCTGACACCAAGCGATAAGAGCCTAAGGGCCTTGGGTACTTAAGAGAGCCTTGCTTCACCCTCCCTCTGGGGAATCTACAATGGGAAATCCATTTGACAGTCAGTCACACACCATAACTCGTTGGCACGTACCTTAAGGTATAAAAAAGGTGCGCTTACTTGGTCGCTCGGACCCTTGAGTGGGAATTCCTAGTTGTGGGTAATCCTTCGTCAGCGAGAGCCTTTGTCCGCACTCCCGTAAACCCGCGTGTGAACCATAGTCAGACATCCTATAAAAGTTGCCCCTTTATGCTTTTGATAACCACATGCATATTACATCTCATACATCGCACGCATCTCATGCATACATGCATCATGTTAACCCTCTGTGTCTTAAAAGCCATCATAGATATCCGTTGGGTTAGAAAAAAGATGGGTTTTTCAAGAAGAGTTTAGCAAACATGGATATCGGGGAAAAGGAAATCGAGAAACAAAAAAATAACCTTACGGCAAAGATAGAAAGACCATTGGGGGGCCTTCAAAGAGAAAATGAAAAAAGAGAAAAAGGAAGAAAAATAAAAAAAAATAACAAAAAAGAAAAAAAATTGTTTGTTTTTTAATAGTTAGACATAAGTCCGATGATGAAATTGATTGCTTTAGGGTGAAACCTTAGAAACGATAAACCTTTGACGTGCTTTTATCTGATAATTTGATTAATTGATCTATGTTAGACTCGTAAGCACTTGATTATGGTTCTTAGCAGTGAAAACCTAAGTAGTTAGCAAAGTGACTAGTTGAAGAAAATTGTAGGTCGGCGAATGACCGTTTGCTTAGATGTCTATCCTGATTTGCTTATGTTATGATGTGCGGTATGGTTGAAAATGAAAGAAAAGTCTCTAAAGAAAAGAATTGAACCACCTATAACCGATAAGCATGAAGCTACCCATGGGCGAGTATTAGGTCCACCATGAGGAGAAATGCTACCTTAAAGGGTAGGTGTGTTGAAAAGAAAAAAGAAAAAAAGAAAAAAAGAAGAAGTTCAAAATGAAAAGAAAAAAAAAAGAGACAAAAAAGAAAGAAAACCATACCACGTTGAGCACAGAAAATCAACTGCAGACATAATTGAGACATCTAGGTTTGTTTGACCCATCAATCATAATTTTTGAAACGAAATCATTGAGTTGGCTTATCCAGGAATCGAGCTGCAAAAGAACCTTTGCGCACACACACTTTGAGTCTGGCTTAGACCATTTATTCAAAGACTTGGATTTGATTTGCTTTGAGTGTTTTGAAGGTTCTCTGGTTTCATTATTGAGCATTCTGTGAGGACAATGATATGTATAACTATTGGGACTATTTCATAGCATAGTATGATGATATGGAAGGCCCCACCATATGGTTCATCTTGACCAAGTGCAAACAGCGGAGAGCAGAAAGTTAAACCAAGACTAGGGGCGACTAGTCTACCACCTCGCGAATCCGGGACATAACAAGATATTGAGCCATGAGACCAGAGAGAAGACTGAGCAATCACCTGGAGAACTGGCGGAAGACCTAACCCAACGGAATAGGAAATTCATTCATGCATGCATACACGTAACATATTTTGCACTTTTTTTGTGTTTGTTTTGTTTTGTATTCACAGGTTTCAAAAGAAGAAAAAAAGAAAGCGGCAAAGACAAGCCAACCAAAATCAGCAACATATGAGTAGTAGTTCCGGGGATGAGTCTCAGGGTTGAGGCCCATATCAGTTTCAGTTTTGGGGATGAGTCCCGGAGGCGAGGCCCGCATCAGCATCAATATTAGTTTTAGGGATGACTCCCAAGGCTGAGGCCTATATCAGTTTCAGTTTTGGGGATGAGTCCCGGGGGGCGAGGCCCGCATCAGCATCAATATCAGTTCTAGGGATGAGTCATAGGGTTGAAGCCTGTGTTGTCAGCATCAGTTTTGGAATGAATCCCAAGGTCGAGGCCCACATCAACAAAGTTTTGGAATGAATCTGAGAATGAATCCCAGGGTAGAGACCCACATCAGTAAAGTTTTGGAATGAATCCCAGAGTTGAGGCCCACATTAGTAAAAGTTTTGGAATGAATCCGGGAATGCATCCCAGGGTCGAGGCCCACATCGTCAGAGTTTTGGATTGAATCCAGGAATGAATCCTAGGGTTGAGGCCCATATCAATTTCAGTTCTGGGGATGAGTCCCGGGGGGGCCGAGGTCCACATCAGCATCATTATCAGTTTTTCCGAGTATAACACTCCGGGTATGGAGACATTAGATCAGTTTTACCGGGTACGAAACTCCGGGTATGGAGATATCAAATCAGTTCTGCCAGGTACGACACTCCGGGTATGGAGATATCAGATCAGTTTTGCCAGGTACAACACTCCGAGTATGGAGACATCAATCTACGGCACTCTAGGTATGGAGACGCAACTGCGACACCCTAGGTACGGGGTTTATCACGCCAAGTACGACACTCAGACACAACTGCGACACTCTAGGTATGGAGACGCAACCGCGACACCCTAGGTACGGGGTTTAGCATGCCAGGTACGACACTTAAACACATTTGCGACACTCTAGGTATGGAGACGCAACCGCGACACCCTAGGTACGGGGTTTAGCACGCCAGGTACGACATATGGACTATTTTGGATTATCACGACACCCTAGGTACGAGGTTTAGCATACCAGGTACGACATGTGGACTATTGTGGACTACCGCGACACCCTAGGTACGGGGTTTAGTACGCCAGGAATGACACATCATCAAATTCAGTTCGGAGCAACAGGCAAACCAGGTGACTGCTGGCGAGCTAGGTAAGTGAAAATACATTGCACGTACTTTGATAGGATTGTCATTGTCACACACTGCACAAATCCCATCAAAGTGGGGGCGACTGTAGGCACTGCATTTTTGCATGTAAGTCCCGATGATGAGTCTCGTATGGAGACACTACCTCTTTGATTGTGAAAGCCGCGGGAAACGGACGTCAGAAGGAAATGGTCAAGAATTGACACATTGTTGGATTTAACTTGTTGGATTAGCTTCGGGTTCGCTTGTTGGACCTCCGTTTCAAAGCACACCTTTAGCCAAAACCCCCACAAACCATACACCAAGCCCATTTCGCCCAAGCTCAATCCAAATAATTAAAACATTTAAAATACATGTCACAAATTAAAACCAATTAAATTTAAATTAAATTAAATTAAATCAAATTCCTAAATTAAAATAAATTAAAACATATGTCACAAATTAAATCACCTTCCTAAATTAAATCTCTTTCCTAAACTACATAAATCACCTTCTAAAACTAAAGAAATCCTTTCCATATAACAAACTAATTAAATCTTCCCCATCAATACACAATCTCCATTTCCTACCCAAATAAGGATAACCCTAACCCACCATTATAAAAGAGACCATTCACCAACACATTAAACCCTAGCTCATTCACACAATATTCCCACAAGAAAATAACCCTCGGCTCTCTCTCCCCTCTCGCAGGTAGTCACAACAAAAATATTTTAAGCCTCTCTCATCTCCTAAGACTCTAATCAATCAGCCCCAAGTAACAACATAAACCCTTCTGCCTCACGCATAAGTGATCTGTCCCTTTTTCCACACGCTACTATCTACACGAAGCAACCCTTAACTACTCACAAAACCAAATAGCCTTCAATTCATTGCCCTCACGCCTCATCCGTCGATTCACTGACTTCACGCCAAATAGCATTTATCACACCTTCACACGTCCTCACAGCCTTCAACGCACAAAACAAACCTCCACGCGTCCTCCCAGCCTTCAGCGCACCAAGCAACCCTCCACACGTCCTCACGCCTTCAACGCACAAAGTAAGTCCACTCACGAAACCGACACTGCCACCTAGCCATTGTACCCACTTCACGCCTCACTTCACGCCCCAAATCAGCACACACGCCACAACCCCCTCACTGCCCAGTTTAGCAGAACCATAAGCCCTTCAAACTGCCACAAAACACTACCCCTCTGCACGCCTAAACTGCTCCCTGTTCAGCCCTTCAAACTGCCGCAAAAAGTCCATTGTACTGCCACTGAATTACTGCGCAAATAGCCCCTGAAACAGTCCAGAAACTGACCCAAAATTGCACAATAAACTGCTCAGAATTCCCCTTCAAAACCGCACAAAACAGCAGCCCAATCCTCCAAACGCGCCAAAACAGTCGCCAAATTAACCCAAAATAGTGACCATAAAATAGGAGTTATTTTGATGAATACAAACTAGACATAGATTACCCTTGAGCATATATGTTGAATAGATTCAGGTTAGTTTATTGCACAAATCATATCATCATAAGTGGCATAAGTAAGGGACCATTCCGAACCCAACGGTTTGAGGTCTTCCCTTGCGAGGGGTGAGTGCAGCCTTAAATCACATTTTCCTGGTTCACACCGGGTGGCGACTCCATGTTATTTCTCCGGTTTAGTTCCTCCAAGGGCTACTCCGTACTCCCAACTAGGCCGCGAGCCTAGAACAGCGTCGACAAGTTTCTGTGTCCTACAATTGGTTTCTTGGAAAATAGGGTGATTCCTTAATTGGGCTTTGGTATTTTGGTTTGACCTATATTGACCAAAGTACATGCCTTAAGAAATTAATTGAAAGCCCATTGGACTTTAATTAAACTACATTGGATGTTAATTAGGCTTTGAGACCCATTTAGATTAGATTTGGAATCTAAGTCGTAAAGGCACATTAAAAGGTGTAGTTATTTAATTTAGAATTAAATATGGAATTAGTATTGAATATGAATTAAATTAGATTTAAATTGTAGTTCGATATAATTCAAGAATTCGTACTTTGAGTACTTATTCTCAAACGAGTTGGACTCGCGCAAAATCAAATCATTGTTTGAACATTGGATGATCACTTTATTCAAGATTAATTAATTGGATTAGATTGATTGAATAACATGCTTTGTGTGAATACATGGATGTGTTGAATGAATAATGTATATCGGATGGATATTAGAAGGGAAAGGGCAATATTTGGAATTTTTGTAAATTTAGAATTTATTAAATTGGACCTGTGTGTCCAGCCTTATCTCTCTTGATTCTTTGTAATTCTCTTCTCACCTAATTCCCCTCAATGTTAATGAGGTTTCTTTAATTGTATTATGTAATTGGGTAGAAGTAAGAATAGTGCTAGCCGGGGAGAGGAAATTGAGTGATTTGTTATAGGAACAATCTGTGAGATATCCATCCGCATATCATTATTAATTTATTTTCTCGCCTTATTATGCTTTTAGAATGCATGCTTAAGGGTGTATGATGAGACCTAACAAAGATAATAAATTGGTTGCCAATTTACGTGAAAAACCCTCAATAAATATTAAGCGTTTTCCTTTCATTGAGTGATTCTTACTCAAGATCCAAGATTGGCACTGGTTTGTTGGCCAAAGTCAAGACCTTTGTCCATCGCGGATGTGTTTGAATCATGAAGGCTTTGTTGCATATTGTGTGTCTTGTCCAAGTTGTGATTTGTTGGCCAAAGTCAAGATCACTTCTTCTCCATCGACATCGATTACGAAGCTTTCCAAAGTCAATGGGTTTCGCTTAACTGGAATCATTAAGCTTGTTGTGCCAAAGCCAAGGCTTAGTTGATTCAGAGGGAAAAGGTTAGGAAAATATATTGGATATATTGGCATATATATTGTATATATATTTCGGACTTGGAGGTCCATCTACCGGATCTAGGAATTAGATGAGATCCAATTGATCTTAGAGATCTACCTAGTTAAATATCATACAGCTTGTTGGCCAAAGTCAAGGTTGTGTGTTATTTAACGGGATCCTAGCCCACTAGGAAATTAGGTTTCCCGAGTACTCAACAGAGGGTTAGAGGCTCGCCGAAAAATAACGGGAGGCTAGTATTGAATTTGCAATTTCGTTCAAATACTTAGCTTTACGCGCTTTCAAATTATTTCGTCAATTATTTTATTAGTTAGACTAATATATTATTATTATTTTTCTTGTAACAGTTAGATTGTACCCACACATCGTTAATCGAATAGTTAAACTATTGCGGTTAAGATGATAAGAAAGTTAAGCATTAGGGATATTGTCATGGGCGACAACGTCTATAATAGCACAAACGTTCAGGACTGGGATATGAATCTCAGAACTGTTTGGGATCCGAGAAGTTACTCTACACTATAGAGCGACCTCTTGGGCCTAAGCCCCGACCTGATCAGTTGTTTGAGCTAGAGCTTTAGAAGACTCATAGCGATGACAATGCGACTGTTCAATCGGTAATGCTTGTTGCTATGACTCCGCAAGTCCATCGTCAAAACAAGGGGTTGGATCCCTATGAGATGATGGCGAAGTTGCATGATCTTCACCGATCTAACCTTAGATCGCAAAGATATTAGTTGCAGAAGAAGTTCTTCCGCACTCACATGTCAGAGGGTACGTCCGTTGAGCACCATGTGTCACAGATGACTGCTGATATTAAGCAACTCGGACAGATGAGCATCGTCTTCGAGGCCGAGACTTCAATAGATTTGATCCTACAGTCTCTCCCCGACACTTGAAGTGGGTTCATCATGAACTACAACATGTTGAACCAAGACCAAACTCTTAGAGAGTTGATGTCCACTCTGCGTGAAGCAGAGAAAGAGCTTCAAAAGAGCAAGAAGCGCGAGGCGCACTATGCTTCAACATCTCAGACTCTGAGGGCTTGGCCCAAGGCAACTAGAGGTGTCAAAAAGAAAAAGTATAAGAAGAAGGGCAAAGCCAAATCGTCAAAGGGTTTTGGGAAACCTACGGACAAATCCCAAGATGTTTGTCTGCAGTGCGGCAAGCGGGGTCACTGGAAGCGTGACTGCCGCGAGTACAAGGCACACATAAAGGAAATCAAAACGGGCAAGGTACCAGCTTCAGGTATGTTTGTTATAGAAATAAACATGTCTACTACTAGTTTTAAAAATTGGATTTTTTATTCTTGTTGTGGAACTCATATATGTACTGATGTGCAGGATCTGCAGATTAGCAGGAGACTGGCCTCATGAGAGATTGACCTCCGCGTTGGAAATAGGACACAGGTCGCCGTTTTGGCCATTAGCACTTTTGTTTTGGAACTGCCCTCGGGGCATGTACTTAAACTTACAGACTGTTATTATGTGCCTAGTTTGACTAGGAATATTATTTCTGTATCTATGTTAGCCCAATGTGGGTATACTTTTGTATTTCGAAACACTGGGTGTTTTATGTATAAAAATGATATGGAAATTTGCACTGCTGATGTAAATAATGGTCTATATATTTTGAATATGAATCAATCTCAAACGTATAATGTAACAAAGAAAAGGCTTAAAGTAAGTAAAAAAGATGAAACTTACATGTGGCATTGTCGACTGGGACACATAAACAATACACGTATATCAACACTTTAGAAGAGTGGATACTTGGATGGATTTGATCCAAATTCATATGATGTCTGCGAATCTTGTTTATTAGGTAAGATGCCTAAATCATCTTTTAGCGGTAAAGGTGTACATGCCACCGAACTGTTAGCCCTTGTTCATAGTGATGTTTGTGGGGCCATGTCTAGCCAGGCTAGAGGTGGATATGAATACTTCGTAACCTTTACAGATGATGCATCACGTTATGGTTATGTGTATCTTATGAGACACAAGTTGGAAACTTTTGAGAAATTCAAAGAGTTTCGACACGAAGTAGAAAAACAGACCGGCAAAAGTATTAAGACATTACGGTCGGACTGTGGTGGCGAATACTTGAGCAATGAGTTTCTTGATTACTTGAAAGAATATGGTATTCTTTCACAGTGGACTCCTCCCGGAACACCGCAATTAAACGGTGTGTCCGAACGGAGAAACCGAACTTTGTTAGACATTGTAAGGTCTATGATGAATCGCACAGAGCTACCTATTTCCTTCTGGGGATATGCATTGAATAGAGCAATACTTATTTTGAATAAGGTTCCGTCAAAGTCTGTTCAAAAGACTCCGTATAAAATATGGACAAGAAAGAAACCAGGTTTTCATTCCTGAAGATTTGGGGTTGCTGGGCATATGTCAAACGTTTGGAAGGTACCAAACTTGAACCCAAATCGGATAAATGCCTATTTGTAGGATATCCTAGGGAAATCAAATGATATTACTTCTATCACCCACAAGAGAACAAAGTATTTGTTGCTCTACATGTGGTTTTCCTTGAGAAGGAATTCCTAAATACAGTGATAAGTGGGAGGAAAGTAGAACTCGATGAAAATCAGAGTGATACTATTCATGGCACAGAATCCTTAACGGAACATGAACAGTCCATCAGGGATGAGACTATACCACAATCTTCGAATACACAAAGACTGTGTAGGTCGGAGAGAGTCAGAAAATAACCTTAGAGGTATGGGTTTCTGATCTCACCTCATGTGGATATTAATCTTATTGAGGAAGATGAGCAAGCTACGTATGAGGAAACGATACAAGGTATCGACTCTGGTTTATGGCAAGATGCCATGAATTCCAAAATGGATTCCATGTACACCAACCAAGTTTTGACACTGGTTGATGCATCAGAAGGCGTAAAGCCTATTGGATGCAAATGGATCTTCAAGAAGAAGACTGGCATGGATGGCAACGTACAAACGTATAAAGCTAGGCTTGTAGCGAAAGGGTATCGTCAACTACATGGTGTCGATTACGATGAAACTTTTTCACCCGTTGCCATGATTAAATCCATTAGGATTATGCTTGCTATTGCTGCATATTTCGATTACGAGATATGGCAGATGGACTTCAAAACCGCTTTCCTTAACAGAAACCTTTTGGAGGATGTTTATATCCAACAGCCTGATGGTTTTGTCGTACCAAGACTTGCAAACAAGGTTTGTAAGTTAAATCGATCCATTTATGGATTGAAGCAAGCATCACGTTCTTGGAACCAATGTTTTAATGAGATCATAAGGAATATGATTTCGTGCAAAACGAGGATGATCCTTGTGTATATAAGAAGGTTAGTGGGATCGCACTGACATTCATTGTCCTTTACTTTGATGATGTATTGCTTATTGGCAATGACATTCCCATGTTAACATCGGTGAAAGCTTGGCTTTCATTAAAATTCTCCATGAAGGATCTGGGAGAAGCAGCCTTTATTCTAGGAATAAAGATCTATCGGGATAGATCTAGAAAGCTGCTTGGACTCTCCCATAACACGTACATTGATAAAGTGTTGAAGAGATTCAACATGGATCAGTCCAAGAGAGGACTATTGCGAGTGTCACATGGCGTCACTCTATCTAAGGACATGTGTCCTAAAACTTAAGATGAAAGAGACAACATGAGTCGGATACCGTTCGCCTCGGCAGTCGGATCGATCATGTATGCCATGATATGTACACGACCTGATGTTTCGCATGCTTTGAGCATGTGTAGTTGCTATCAGGCCGATCTAGGTGATGGTCACTGGATGGCGGTTAAGAATATCCTTAAGTATCTTAGACGAACTAAGGATGCTTTCTTAATCTATAGAGATGGAGAACTTGAGGTAACTGGGTATACCGATGCAAGTTTCCAAACCGATAAAGACGATTGTAAGTCGCAATCCGGGTACATATTTTGTTTGAATAACGGAGCAGTAAGCTAGAATCTTCCAAGCAAGAGACTGTTGCCGATTCAACAACAGAAGCGGATTATATTGCTCCAGCTGAAGCAGCAAAAAAGTCAGTTTGGATTCGTAAATTCCTAATTGGATTAGGAGTAGTTCCGTTAGCAGCTGAGCCCGTTCCATTGTATTGTGACAATAACGGGGCTATAGCGCATGCTAAGGAACCATGGTCTCATCAACGATCCAAGCATGTTCTTCGACGTTTCCATCTAATTCGTGAGATCATACATTGTTGCGATGTGAAGATCGAGAAGGCTGCATCAGAGGACAACATTGCAGATCCGCTGACGAAAGCTATTCCTCAGCAAAAGTTTGAGCGACATGTACATAGTTCAGGTATTAGATGCCCGAGTGACTGGCTATAGGCCAAGTGGGAGATTGTTAGACAATTATGACCCATAGCGTCACTATTTGTAAAAGACATTGTGGTTTTTGTACAAATTAATTATGTAGCAATGGAAATTACATTTTTATCATTTTGTAATTTGATTACTTATATATATAAATGATAAAATTCCTTATGATTAGTTCCAGATTATAAGATATGAGACAATATTAATCTATAAAGGTTTAATCATTAAATATCCCTAGTCGTAGTATTATCGAGACTGGACATCGATAATGCGAAATAGACTAGTATTGCACTTGTGCGTGTTATGGAAGCGTAACACATAGTTCTCATATATTTAAGTATTGGTTACTTATACAAGTGTGATAGGAGGTTTGTTTACCGATGGTACGGAAACAGCTTCGCTCTGGATAGACCCCGCAGAATCCCATTGGTAGTATGACTATGTGTCTATGGGAGTCCGCATCAGGGTAGGTGTATTTGGTCTTAACCTGAGACTTGCATCGCTAGTACTTGCGACAATAAATACGCTTTGGTTTTGGTCGTCCAGGAATTTAACAGGTTATGTGTACGCCTCTTCTGGGTTTATTGAGAATCGTAGTGTATTGGGTGTGATGTCAAGATGGAAGTATCACTTCAGTCATATGGAGATGATGATCATGCATGGATACATAACTGGTACTCTAAATTGGTTGCAACCATCGGGATAATATGACATGGTCATGATTATCCGATTAAAGAGACTAGTTTCTTGTAATCCGATATATGCTTTGTACGGGGCAGACACTGTTCCAGCCTCAGGCGTTGCATATGACATCAGATACTGGATCGCAATACGCAATACTACGTATACTATGTCTGATATAGATTATATATTCCATTAAGAATATTTTTGGAGAATTGGGTAGGCACGTTGCTTTGCTAGAAGCAAATCATGTCTCGTCAATCGGTAAAAACGTAGTACGAGGTACGTACGTGTTCGAATAGTCCGACGACCGGATTTACTGCCAACATATCCAGGGATCTCTTGGGTCGCTTCCCGAAGATTCACCGATGACGTATGATTCGAGCACAATTAATCTGGGATTAATTACAGAGAGATTTTATCTAGGATAAAATACTATTTGAAGAGAGAGAATGATTATTTGGAATTAATCGATAAAATAATATATTCGATATATTTAACGAAATTAGATTTCGACGTGGAATTAAATTGGATTTTAATTCGGGCAAACGAATTAATTTAGAATTAATTTGCGAGCGACGTGAATAGTAATTTTGCTTGACATAATTATTTAATTAAATTTGATTTAAGTACGTCGCAACAGAAAATTCGTTAATTCGGAATTAGCGAACCCGAGCCCGAGAGTGTTTGCGGCCCCACTCGGATTTTGAATCAAGTGGGGCCCACATGTCACATCACTAGTCATCATTTCACCTTTTTGGTGATGGAAGTTAGTGAGGATTCTGGTGATGACTTATTCCACATCAAGCTTGATTTGTTGTTGACATATACCAACTATGGTATATCATTATTAATTTTCGAAATTAAAATACAAGTCAAGAAAATCAATTCACTTTCTTTCATCATCATTCACGGTTTTTTGAAGAAAAAAAAATACTCTCTTCATTTTCTTTCATCTTAGCCGAACCTAAGAGTAAGAAAGAAGGAAATTTGTTGTAAATTTCCTAAGTTTCTAGCACATCAAGGAATCATCCAAGGTGATAGGGAAACCATCCCAAAAGCTTGGAATCAACTCAAAAGCTTGGAGCTTGGACTTCATCCCCAAAATGGAGCTTAGCCGAAAACTTGGGGGAGATAAAGTTTTGTATTTGACGCATCCTAAATCCGTTCAATGTAAGTATGATTCCGCCATACTTTACTTTTGTATTCATAATTTTTCATAGCTTATTATGATCTTGGATTGTCTTAGAGACCAACATGAACAGGCGGAGATCTGATCTAAATAGATCGGTTACATGATTGCCATCAAAGTATGGAGGATATCTCATATATCCACAGTGGTATCTCAAGTCGAATGACCAATATGCTACTCGACTCGAGAAGATTCATATTGACGTTAGTGTACCATCTATTAGGAAATCTTCGGTGAGTCGTTCAGTGTTTATCGAATAGACACCTACATGTCTATACGAGTCTCGCAAGACTCATTGTTCCTTAGGATAAATCATCAAACCAAGTCTCGATACGACATGTACTGGTCTCAACAGATTTTTACTAACCGACCCGTGTTAGTAAATCTTGACCAGGAACTTTATTTGATAATATACTTCTAGTAGTGACACTTCCCAATGTCAATTACAAACCACTTTATAACTACGCACTACAAAATATATTATCGGGTCTTTGTCTAATATATACATATCACTAAATCATATTTAGTTTCAATCTAATCGTAATTAGATCGAATATGTATATAAAAGCAAGAAGTACAACCATAAATAAATAATATTATGGAAAAAAGAATTGTTCGTATTCATGAATCGGACATAAATATGATCCGGATATTATCGGGTCTTTGTCTAATATATACATATCACTAAATCATATTTGGTTTCAATCTAATCGTAATTAGATCGAATATGTATATAAAAGCAAGAAGTACAACCATAAATAAATAATATTATGGAAAAAAGAATTGTTTGTATTCATGAATCGGACATAAATATGATCCGGATTGGCACTCCGAGCACCAACCCTAATAGGTAGAACAATATTTTACTCTGCCATTGTTTGAAGTTTGCTTTATCAAACTTATCTAGTTTATCTTCATGAGCGACCGGTACTGTGATATCTCCACTAGTCATGTGTAACTGTAAATGTACACAAGACAGATCATACAAATATCAGCTTTATGATCTTGTTTATATGTTAAACTAAAAATCTATTTGTTATTATTTTAGTTAGTAATACCAAATAATATAAGTCATTGAATTTGTGACCAAAATTTCTTATGATAGGTGAACAAAGGAAAATTCACAGAGGACGAGGGGGGTTCGGTGTAACCACTTAAATCTCTGTCCACTTAGACTATTATCCCCTTGGTGACAGAATTTCCTTAATCACTTTCTCAAAAGAAAATATTAGGCGTTCAATCTTTAGTGTTACACTTTAAATCTCAACAAGAAATACAATTTCTTTTTTAAATATATATATATAAATTCAATCAAGCTTGGATGAAATTCATTGTGTATAACTACACTACTAATTCTCGACCAAGTATGCAACCAATAATAAATCAGATTAAATAATCTCAACTTTATCACATAATCAATTATGTGTATGCATGTGAAAGTTGGACACCCAAATATTAACTAAAACCTATACGACCAAGCTTACAAGAGTTCAATATATGATTTTACTAAGTTAATATTACACTATGCATATATTCATCTTATGTCTACATTACCCGTATTTTTTTATAATCGAAATGTGTATTATATATGATAATTATCAAGTTAATATATATTTTTTAATAGATTAATTTAAGTCTATGTTATTATTCCAATTCCGAAAAACATTCCAAGTAAGACTTGCGTTAGTGTCACGTTCGTTCAGATGTTCGAACGAATCTTTACAGAGAGTTCACGCTTGTGTAGCGTTTGATAACGCGTTCGGACGATCCTTTCCAGAAAGCTTGCGGTCGAGTGGCATTTGATAACGCGTTCGAACGAAAATGCGGAACACTGTGTTTTTCGTTATGCTTTCATACTCCCTTACACAAATCCATGCGTAGAATGCATTTTTTTTTTTTAGAAAAGATGAATAATACAAGCATAAATTAGAGTCAATAACACATATAAATTAATAAGTTCTTAAAATTTTCGGAGTATGTGTTATTAATCATTTTCTTAACATGCATTATTCAGTCAAAAAATATCAATATTTTATCATACAAGCCATGAATAAAACATAAATATAAAGGCTTAGAAAAACCTGGAAAATATAAGAAGATGAAGAAACTTAGATCAAGTCGAGATGCCTCTGTCCTTAAGAACTTATTAGCTATGTCTCGGCTCTATGGATTTTTTGTGGCTAACATTCTCACAGGATAACTTGGTTGTTTCTTGTAGAATGGGCACTCATTACTTCATAAACTTGAACTTAGAATAATGGTGGAGACTCTCAAACTCTAAACTTCAAATTTTTAAGTATGTAAGTATGTGAAAAATTTGAATAAATAAAAATGAACCCAAAGATCTATTTTTATAGACATGGATGAGTGTCTTTGTGGGCACTCTTTAATTTAAGGGTATAATCATTCTAAAGGTTACACCCCTTTATACAGATTTTTGAACTTTAAAGTTATATTTTTTTCATTCTTAGAGAATATATTCATTGTGCATTTCAAATAAGACATTTTTTAAGGATGATATCTCTTTTACAATTATAAATATTTTAGAGAATCTCCTACACCATATTAATTGCAGCGCACGACCTCTCCCCCATTTGCGTTCTGCCAAAAAAAGGGCAAAAAGTTCAGCCCCACGTCAAAGGGCCTGATTTGCACAAAAATATTTCAAGCACTCGGCAAAGTTTTCACATCTCTTTTTCTTCTTGACGTATATTAATGTTGAGTTGTGTACCAAGTTAAGCCGAGTGACATGAGCTTATAAATATAGGATAGCTCCACCTAATAGAGAACTCTTTTGGATTAGAAACCTAAATATCATATGCTCGGTACCTAACAAGTGGTATCAGAATCAAATTTTAATAATCGAAATGTGATGGTGAGATAATTTAAGTGTGTTTGACAAAATGATCAGTGTTTGATGGGAATTATATATTGAGTCGTATTATACGTTAGTTAATTAATAAAGGGATCACATAAGCTTATAAATTGGATAAATCCATCTAACCAATACCTAAACACTCTAGTCTTGCACCCAACAATTATGATATAGCAAAAATAAAATAACAACAATTACATATTACTAGAATTATGTAATAAATGTTTGAAATCCACAATATTACTACTTCGAAATTAAACCACATGCTCTCTTTCACAGAAAGAGAAATAACACACACACACACTTATCTCTCTGAGTGTAAGCTTATTACAAACAACACATAAACATTAATTAAACTTGACACATATAACTGCCCCCAAGGATTAATTAGAAATAATCAAAACGACATAACTTTGGGGACTTCAACAGGAAAGTTATCAATTTCATCCATCCAAGGATTCTTCTCACGAGCAGGATTGATAGTCCTCAATGCACGCCACACAGCACTATTACACTTGAACCCTGAACCAAAAGCAATCTGCCATGTCCTATCACCTTTCCTAATTCTTCCCTTGGCCTCAAAATAAGCCAATTCATACCACAAACAACTGCTTGAAGTGTTCCCAAATCTGTAAAGAGTCATTCTTGAAGGCTCCATTTGCCATTCACTTAGCTTGAAATGCTTCTCTACTTCATCCAACACTGCTCTCCCTCCAGCATGGATACAAAAATGATCAAAAGCCAACTTAAAATCAGGAATGTAGGGCTTAATTTTCATCTTAAATATCTTTCTTGCAACCAAAGTTGCTGAGAACAAGAGTTGCTCTGACATTGGAAGAACTAATGGTCCAAGTGTTGTGATATTAGTCTTAAGAGCTTCTCCAGCAACAGCCATTAAGTCTTTATTGATTTTGACTCCAATTTTTTTGGACTCATCTTCTTGTTGTGAGACACAGTTGTAGCTTTTGTCATCGGCACCCTTGTGTGTCCGGAGGGTGTGAACCAGCTCGTATTTTGATCGGCGGCGATCGGAGGATCGGTTGGAGAGAAGGATTGCGGCTCCTCCCAATCGGAATAAGCAGTTTGTGAGAAGCATTGATCTGTCATTGCCAGCATACCAGTTCATGGTGATGTTCTCTGTGCTTACCACTAGAGCATAAGAGTTGGGTTGCACCTGTCACATAAAATTAATACACAAGCACATGTATATTAATTCCTAGGAAAATTAGGGTAGATTATCATAATGATATTTTAGTTTTTATAATTTTGAAAATATAAATTTTAAATCTTATAGAGTACGGTCAAATATTTTTGTTAATTTTGAATCATTTTTTCAACCGATTAATATTAAATGATTTAAATATCTTAAAAATTGTCTAAAAATAATAAAATTTATTTCAAAATTACATGAAAAATGAAATAATTTTAAATATTTAACATTAGAGATTAAAGATTGTATTTTCTAAAACAGTAGGATCTAAAATTTTTATTTCTAAAACTACATATATTAAAGTGTCGTTATAACAATACATATTTATTTCTAAAACTACATATTTATTTCTAAAACTATACATGGATGTCAATGACATTAATTTATAAAAGAAAAGAAAAATATTTGAAGTAATTAATGAAATGTATCTTCCTCTAAGCAACATCTAGCTGTCCTTATAAATTTAAAAATAGGAAAGAGACTTTACGTTACAGTATCCAAACATTTTCTGTGTGGCATTAACTTCATACCAACTGGGTATTTAAGAGGTCATAATGATTTGAGAGTGTTCAGTAAAAGGAAAATTAACTAACACACTACAGTACTTCAATGTGAGAGTCTTCAATAGGGATGTACAAATTTTTTGGATGATCTTTGTATTGTTCAGTATTAGATTCGTAATGATTTTTTTTATTAAAATTAAAAATTTTATTCAGAATTCGAGATGATTTTTTTTATTCTAAATAAGAAATCAAATTTTAGGATGAAAAATCGATTCCTAGTTTTTTATTTAAAAAATCTTGAATTTCTACCGAGAGAAAAACTTGTGTGAGACTTGATCCCACACAAAAAATATTTAAAAAATAAAGAAATAGATATGACTCATCTGCTTTTTTGATAAAATATATCAAAAAAATTAAAACTAGGTGGGTCCTACCAATTTTTTGATTTTTTTAATATTTTTTATATGGGACAAGTTTTTCTCCTCTACGAATTGTCTAACTCTAACCCTAGTCTTGATCCGACCATAATTGCACGTTATCTAATGGAGATATTTTAAATTAATCAATAATATTAATTACTAGAGTACTGATATTTGTACAAAATATGACAAAATTTAATCACAAAACATCAGTACTTTGTGATTGATTTTATCTTCTTTCTGTACAAATATCATTTTCCTAACTACTATTCAAGCGAAGATCGAAGTCATACTCAAGATTATCATAGTTCAAGGTCCGTTCTCAACCAACAATTTAGAAACATACAAGCGTAACTCATGGTCAAAAAGCTAGTTCAAATATTGAGAATCGCCTCAAGCCTATATACATAGCCCAAGATAAATTCTCGACAGTATAAAAATTTTCCCTTAATAATTATTAATCAAGATAAATGGGAGAGCGATATGGT
This sequence comes from Zanthoxylum bungeanum, assembly GCA_019454045.1. NCBI lineage: Eukaryota > Viridiplantae > Streptophyta > Magnoliopsida > Sapindales > Rutaceae > Zanthoxylum > Zanthoxylum bungeanum. Next base: position 39,672 of record SKCR01044068.1, read on the forward strand.
GTATTTGGTAGGGACTATTAGGTTGAGAATATAAATTAGTTTATAAATTATGATATAAACGTTAGAGTACAAGTTAGCGTATAAGCTCTTTAGGGTATTTGGTTAAATAGAGTATAACTTAAAGTATAAGTTGTAAAATTATAAATAAAAACATATTAAAAAATTAAATAAATACAAATAGAGGGCAAAATTATAATTTCCCACGTCAAAATGGGCGCATAATCTTCATTCTTATCAATTACCTTGTTCGAACATATATAAGATCGAATATATTTGGATTCTATAAAGATTTTTAATTAATACTTAAAAAAATAAAAATTTAGACCTTGATTCCGTAAAAGTCAATCTCCTTTTCTTTTAATTAAAAATATATGAGTTTTATTTCAACCAACATAGTAATAAGAATGCAGAAAGTATATATATATATAATAACAGATTCATGATAAAAATCTCTTGATCATAGTACTAGGGTTCAAACCCCTCACATGAATGCAGAAAGTATTTAAACCAGTATATTATGTTTAAATAATAAAAAAAATATTTACATACAAAATATTATAATTCACTATCATATACATGCCCAGGAGGATAAAACGAGCTCCCTATTTTTTGTGTTTTTTTTTTTTTTTTGAAAACAAATGTTACAATCTACTACCTAGAGAGAATCTAAATTCATACATTTATAGTTCAGTCTATAGATCTACTAAACATAAATTGAAAATCTATGTCCATTATAGACAAGACAAGAACTATACCCACACTTAGGAAAATATATATAACACTACCTACATTTAGGAGAGAGAATTTTGGTTTTTATGAAGTCTAATACTATATTTAGTCATGTTGGAAAATTTTCAAACATGTCATAGTTCAATACAAAACAAGGACCACCTAATCTAATAATGTCATTAATTAAAAGGAAGAAATATAATATAGCTAGTAATGATGAACCTGTAAAAGCCTTTTGGCTAGATCAATAGCAATAAGACCAGCACTGCAACCCATGCCACCAAGATTATAGCTCAAAATGTTCCCCCTAAGCTTGTATCTATTCACAACCATGGCTGACAAAGATGGTGTTGGATTAAACAAGCTACTATTCACCACAAGTATCCCAATATCCCTAGGCTTCACTCCTGTTTTAGCCAATAGCTCATCAATTGCTCCCACTATTACACCCTCAGTCTCCTTCATTGCCTCCGCCATGTTCTTGTCTTCTGTAGGATTATCAAACAAAGATTTTGGTCCATACGCCATGTTCCCAATTCCTGATCTCTCCAGGATTTTTTTCTGAAACGCTAAAGTCTCCTTCGTAAACAGCCCATTTTTCTCGGCTATCCGAAACACACGTTCCGCACTACACATTTGCGATGGATCATCTGGCTTGTAGCAAGAAAAGTTTACCAAGTAAACTTTTCTTGGTCGACTCATTATGTAAATGGTCGACGTGAACATGATTGACACCAAGCAGAGTAACAGGGTTACGAAATCGAACCTGAGATCATTCCAAAGCTGAATGAAATCATCATATGTTAGAGTTGAAAGATGTGTTAAGAGAACACAAAGGAGTGGAATGAGCAAGAGATAGAGTGCGTTGGATATGAGATAGTGGTAACCAAGCTTCACATATTTGAGCTTGATTGATAGGAAGAAGTTGGGGAGATTGTTCTTCTTTGGTTCATCATTTTGTGATGAGTTTTGTTGCATCTCACTGGCCATTGTTAATGATTGACACAGTGAAAAAGCAAACTATAAACGAAAACCACTCGCTAAACCACCTAAGATATATATAGGCTCAAAGTTTATAAGATGAAGGTGTAATTAACGTTGAAGTCCCTTTTGTTTACTTCAAATGCGACATGTCCTGTTATAATTTGTAATTCGTGTCTACTAGGTCCTTGAGTCTTTTTTTTTTTTTTTCATTTAAAAATGTAGGTGGGTGTACAAAAGTTAAATTAATTTTTAACTCCTATCTCTCCAGGATTCAAACTCAAGTATCAAATTAAATAAAAATACTTGAAAATCACTGAATTTACCTTGAATCTTTAAAGACCAAAGGACATCCAATTTGAATACTTGTTTGGTTTTGTATTTTTCTTCAACATGATGAAAGTTATGGATATATTTTCTCACAATAAAGTAATATTCCATGTACTAATAAAAGAAAAAAGAAACCATCGACCATGAAACCATGAAATGTTATCCCCAATAACATAATCCTTCTTCAAATTTCAATCAATCAATTAATAAAAAAGAAAGAGAAGAAGAAGACATTCGAGATTCAATATTTTTAGCGATAAAATATTTCGTCGTTGAAGATATATTTTTAACGTCGAAATCTATTTTTGATGTTAAATATCTTCATCGACCAAGCTTTGACGTCGAAATTTTACTTCGACACATAAGATTTTTAGCGACGAAATATTAACGACAAAATTTTTCGACACTAAAAGTCAATAATATTATATTGAACATAAATCTGTGGTAAAAAAACACATCTAAGTATATAGCATTGAAATTTAATACATATTCAAAAGAAAATGAGGGCGGAGAGCCCTAGGACCAAACCGAAAGGGGTCATACCTTGTAGAATTTAATTTTTAAATATATTTTTAGAGTTTTATTTTAACCTTCAATTTTAACATTACTAATTTAACTTTCAAAATTTGTTATTTATTATTATTTAGCCTCTTAAATTTTTAAAAAATTAAGATTTTTATTAAAAAAATCTAATTTTATTTTATAACACCTCAATTTTTATTGTTCAAATAGACCGACTCATGTTCAAATTTTTGTTCAACCGATTCATCCGGTCAATCCAATCCAATTTAAAAATTCATGAAAAACCTAAACTTGTTTTTGTTGTTTGATTGGTCATTTTGATCAGATTTCATGAGTTTAGATTGTTATTCAGGTTTTAGGAGAAAAAAAACAAAAAGCGAAATAATAGATCAGTTTAGGTTGACGGCAAAACCATTTTTCTAACATGTATTTATAAATAATGGTCAAACTAGGTCAACGTACCAAAGTGTTAAAAAAAGAAATTAGGAGAATTTAAGTTCCCACGAACTTAAATTCTTTCTTTCAAAAAAAAAAAAAAAGTTCACACGAACTGCAAATTACCGGGGTTCTTTTAATTTTAAAAAAAAAAAAACAAGGACTACAGTGTTAATTACCCAAAGAGAAAATCTAACTTTTGGGTAAGGGTGAACACAATTTCGGGTCAAACCGCGAACCGCACCAAACCGAATCGAACCGCGCGGTTTGAAAAAATATTAAAAATGATTTTGAACCGCACCGAATCGAACCGCAAATTTCTGGTCGGTGTGCGGTTTTGACCAATGTCAAACCGCGAACCGCCCAAACCGTAAATTTTGACTCGAACCGCGACCCGAACAGCCTAAACCGCCGACCTGCGTTCAAATTAAATATTATTTTATATTTTTCTTCTTCTTTAACTATGAAAATTAAGATATTTAATGATTATATAATAATATGTAATGAATAAATGAAAATTATGTAATTTTTTCTTCAATTATAATGTGAAAACGCACAAAATTTTCTTTAAAAATTTATAATCCAAACCACCGACGCGAACCGCCCAAACCGCTAAACCGCCAACCCGAACCGCCGCGGTTTTCCTTATCAAATTTGCGGTTTCATTTTCTAATTTCTCAAACCGCCAACCCGCGCGGTTTGAAGTAAAAAATGAAAAAACCGCCCCGAACCGCACCGCGAAGACCCTACTTTTGGCTGTGCCTTTAAGGACGAAAGGGTTTAATTTTTTGGAAATGTTCCAAATCTTTTACTAAATCATCTGACCCGAAATTAAACAGAGCAAATAACAATCATGATTGTCTCAAATTCTTCAAAAAATACTACCCATGTTACCCAGAGAGAAACCCTAATTTTTGGCAGTGCCTTTAAGAAAACCCTAATGGCTAACCATATCGAAAGTAAATGCTAGCTAGGGTTTTGACCTTAGTGGTTGAAGCAGGAGCAGCTGCGGCCCCAGAGAAATTTAAAGCAGAAGCTATTTAGTAGTACCATTTATCAATGGATAACAAGTGAACAACTACCTCCCTTGGTAGTTGAAGGACTGTGTATATGCAATGGAGGACACGATAAGTTAGTTAATGAAATTTAAAGGGTGGATCGAGAGAGAGAGAGAGCAAGTGAACAACTACCCCCCTGCTAAAAATTTTAATGCGCATAACTAACATTATTCACTTATTTTGTCCTTCCGCTATTCATATGCATGAACTTCCACTGTCGATACAAGTCAATGGAACTAAATTTAGGGATCACATAAATCTCAAAGTAGGGTGGGTAAATAAGTCCGTCTTTGAAATGTTCACCATAATTTTAAGTTTGTTTATTTAAGTTTGAATTTAGTAAAACACAATAAGAGTATTGAAATTACCTACAACCACACACAACAAGCAATTCTCTATACCCAAGAGGGGGTGGAATTGGGTAATAGCCTAATTTTGTGGAAATAAAAATCCTTACCGATTTTACGCTACTAAGTTAGTAGTTTTACCAATTAATCATAGGTCAATTTTCTTAATCACAATATATTACATAAATGCAAGTTTCTAATTAATATGCAAATACGAAAATAAACTTGCGATAATTAAAAGTTAAGAGATAGAGAAAATGACACCGGTGGTTTATAGTGGTTCAACCAACTCTTTACCTACGTCCACTCTCCAAGCCACGTTTGAAGATTTCCACTAAGTTGAGTCCATAACTTACACCGAGTTTTTCATGGCTCACTCGCAACCAAGAGTTTTGTCCCATAGGATCACTTCATACCTTTACACAAGAGTTTTATCCATAGGTTCACTCTTAAACCTTTACAATGAGTTTTGTTCTTAGGCTCATTCACAACCTTTTACAAATCACCCTTTTGAGTATGCTCAATCACAAAGAGATTTCACTATCACAAGTGTTTGAATATAATGATTTTACAATTCACTTGTTTACACCGAGTTTTTCGTGGCTCACTCGCAACCAAGAGTTTTGTCTCATAGGTTCACTTCATACATTTACACAAGAGTTTTATCCCTAGGTTCACTTTTAAACATTTACAATGAGTTTTGTTCATAGGCTCATTCACAACCTTTTACAAATCACCCTTTTAAGTATGCTCAATCACAAAGGGATTTCACTACCAAAAGTGTTTGAATATAATGATTTTACAATTCACTTGGGCCCTCACAAAAGATAAGAAGATTCAAGATGTGAGTTGCTAATCTAAGTGTTCGAAGCTCTCTAAATGTTATGAAAGTGCATGTAGTGAGATTGAGTATGAGAGTGTATATGATGATGAAGGTTTTGTAAAACTCTATGTTTTTGCCTTAGAAGAAATTATGTGAAGGTTGGAGAAATTGGAAAAAATGAAATTGGGACTCTACTTATATAAAATATGAAAGACAACCATTGCCCTCTGTCTGAGAATGGTATATCGCTCTGCCAAAACATAACGACTATATTACCGTTGAAGATTAAAGCGTAATATCGGATTATTGACTGGTATGGAGGTCGATATGTCGGTTAGCTCATCGGTATGAGGACCGATATGAACCGTCTCGAATCCAGTGACTGTGCAAATTCCAACTAACCGTTTTGGGAGTCCGGTATGAAGTAGCCCAATTTTAGAGAGCATGTAAATCTGCCCAAGGCAGAGCAGAGACATCGGTATGTCAGTGTGGGAGACTGGTATGCGCTTCCAATGTAGAAAATACAAGATTCGAAAGTTGAAAGCATCTTGCACATGACCCTAATGCATCTAAATGAATTTGCATATGACCTATGAACTTATAGACTTAAATTATCAACTCACTTACAAAGAGAGCTCTAAGCTAAGACCACACTAATTATTTTCTTCAATAGGCACTAGTCTTCACATCCATTGCTCTTCATCACCAATGTGTCTCGATATCTTTTTGTAATATCTGCTAATGCGCGTCGAAGTCTTCCTCATTGCATAATCAAAATCCATCTTGTAAATATATCGCTAACAAGTATCAATTTAAAATTTAAAAAACTTGATTTTCTAAAATTTTGAAAATATCAATAAACAACACTTGAATTAGAGGAGGGCTTTTAAAAGCGCAGACCATTTACCCACCTTATCACTAATGAGACGAGATATTCAAATAATTTAATATATAAATTCATTTTCTTATGAGGTATGCCTCATTTTACTAAGTAATGGACCAGACAAAAAGGTTAAAAAAACACGAATATAAATCATTTATACACATTGCAATTCCTAAAATAGATATTATGAAAATTTTGAATATATATGCCTTATTTTTTGATAATGTAATAGTTTAACGGATATTTTTTTTAAATGAACTAAATCTATTCGAAGATAAAATTAGTTGTTATTCGGGGTTCATGATCCTCATCCTCTCCTCTGAAAAATTATGACATGTAGAGACATTTGAAGATTGCAGGGACGTGTACAGGGATGTCAATCCTCATCCCATCCCTTGAAAAATTTATGAGGGGACGTAAATATTTGAAGATTGTCAATGATGGTTACGAATATATTGATCCCCTCCTCTCATCTCCTCATTGCCATCTTTACTTAAATCTAGAGTTAATAGTTGCCTCAAGATTATATATATTTTATTTTCTTAATTTCTTAAAAAGGAATGTCTAAATCTCTTCCTTATATAATGCACTCACATCTCACTCAACCCCTTAGTAAAACATATCCCATATGATTTGAATATGTGATCTCTTATTTTTACTGCAAGAGTTAAGCTAACTATATAAGCTATCCTTTGGGGATAAGCCTTAAGCTTACATATTTAATTATTTATCCTATATAGCGAAACCAAGATTTTAGTTCAATAGGGGACAAAAATGCAAAAAACTATAAAATTTAAGCTATCTTTTTAGAAAAAGCCTCAAGCTTATATATTTAACTATTTATTCTATATGGCAGATCCAATATTTTAGCTCAATCACTACAAGAAATAAGATCTTTAGCGTCCAAATTTTTATAGTCGTAAGATAAATAATTGCAAAATATATATTTAGCGTCGTTAAAATATAGCGACGCTAAAAGTAACAACATATTACGTCGTAAGTCTCAACAACGCTAAAAGTACAATATTTAACATTGTTACAAAAGTTTCGTTGCGAAAGATGCAACCTTTAGCGTCGAATGTAAGTAGCGGTGCTAAATGTCATAATTTTCAACGTTGCTAACTATATTCGACACTAACTATGCAACTATTAACATCGAATATAAGTAGTGAAGCTAAATGTCATAATTTTCAATGTCGCTACCTATATTCGATGCTAAAGATACAACCTTTAGCATAAAATGTAGTTAGCGACTTTGAAATTATGACATTTAGCATCGGTAATGATACTTGCGAAGCTAAAAGTCTACTAAAAAATAACAACCTATGACCTTTCTTCTTTCATTGTTCTTATTTATTTTTCTTCAACACCCATGTAAAAATACACATTTTCATCATTTTCAACCACAATCAAACACTAAGCTAATTAAGGTATGTATTTTTTCTAATGTATTACTATTATAATAGTAATTATTTGCTCATTATGTATTTTTATGTAAATCCCCTAAAATTAGGGTTTAGAATTTAATTTAGTAAATATTTTAGTTTATGAATTTAGTGTTAGTCTCTAAGACATGCCACAAGATCCTAAACATGATTATATGTGTGAAAATTACAAGAAAAGTGGCGGAATCACTTACATTATAATTTGGAGAAATTGCGAAATTTGATATTTGGATGAAGCTCCAAACTTGTTGGTATGTTGTTTTTTCCTTGGGTGAGGTTCCCTATCACCTTATTTGACTCCTCCAAGTTCTAGCTTTGTAGAAATTTTGAAGCAAAATTTCACAAGAAAGAAGAGAAGGATTCGGCCAGTGAAGGAAGAAGAGAGAGTTGGTGTGTTGTTTTTAAAACCTTGGTAGTTGTGTGATTAAAGAATGCATTTTATTAAAGCCAACTACTTCCATCAATAATTGATATTTGTTGTAAGTCATGTGGCCCCACCACATTTTAAATTCAAAATTTGAGTTGGCTTCTCCAACACACAACTTGACTTGGTCCCACCAAAGTCAAAGATATATTGTGTTCCCAAAACACAAAAAGACCCACGCAAAGTCACGGACAATTTTATCGGGTTCGTTTAATTCCAATTAAACAAATTTATCGTCGCGCCATAATTAAATCCAATTTAATTAAATAATTATGTCTCGCAAAATTATTACGATAGTCGCTTTCGAATTAATTCTAAATTAATTCGTTCGCCCGAATTAAAATCTAATTTTAATTTCGTATTGAAATCTGATTTCAATTAATATATCTGATATATTATGTTACCCACAAATACATAAATTAAATAGAACAATCCAATTTAACTATTAAATTTATTTTATCGATTAATTCTAAATTAATCGCGTTCTCTCTTCTATACGAAATTAATCTCAGATTAATTCTTGTGGCAATTAATCTCAGATTAATTTTTCTCTCTCATAATTAATCCCGAATTAATTTTATCTGAGTCAAATGTCATTGGTGAATCTTTGGGAAGTGACCCAAGAGATTCCTGGATATGTTGGCAGTAAATACAGTTATCGGACTATTCGAACACATGTGTACCCCGTACCATGTTCTCACCGATTTACAAAACATGGTTGGCTTCTAGCAAAGCACCGTGCCTACCCAATTCTCCAGAAATATTCAACGAAGAATATCATCTGTATCAGGCGTAGTAATACTAATATTATGTAATATGTAATACGATCCAATCGGGAAGTCATGACCTAGTCATACTATCCCGATAGCTGCAGTTTTAAGAGTATTAGTTTTGTATCATGTGTGACCATCATCTCCATATGACTGAAGTGATACTCTCATCTTGACATCACATCCAATACACTATGATTTTCAGTAAACCCAATACAGGCGTACACATAACCTGTTAAAGCTCGAGACGACCAATACTAAAGTAAACTGATTGTCGCAAGTAATAGTGACGTAAGTCTCAGGTTAAAGATCACATACACCTACCCTGATTCGGATTCCCATAGACACATAGTCATACTACCAATGAGATTCCAAGTGGGTCTATCCAGAGCGAACGGTTCCCGGTCTAACAGCTACCAAAACCTCTTATTACACTTGCATAAGTATCCAATACCTAAATATATGAGAACTATGTCGTTAAGCTTCCATAACACGCACAAGTGTAATACTAGCCTATTCCGCATTATCAATGTCCAGCCTCGATAATACTTCGACTATGGATATTTAATGATTAAACCGTTCGTGGATTAATAATATCTCAAATCTTATTAATTCAATTTAACCATATGGACTTTTATCATTAATATAAATCCAAGTAATCTAATTATAAAAATGATAAAATAGCAATTTCCTTTTGTCACATAGATAATTTATACAAAAACACAATGTTCTTTACAAATAGTGATGCTATGGGTCATAATTATCCAACAATCTGGCCTATAGCCAATCACTCAAGTATCTAACACCTGAACTACATACATGTCGCTCAAACTTGTGCTGAGATATAGCCTTCATCAGCGGATCTGCAATGTTATCATCTGATGTGATCTTCTCGATCTTCACATCGCCACGATGTATGATCTCAGGAATCAGATAAAAATGTCAAAGTACATGTTTGGATCGTTGATGAGACCGTGGTTCCGTAGCCTGTGCGATAGCCCCATTATTGTCACAATACAAAGATATGAGCTCAGCTGCTAACAAAACTACTCCTAATCCAATTAGGAATTTACGGATCCAAACTGCTTCTTTTGCTGCCTCAGCTGCAGTAATATATTCCGCTTATGTTGTTGAATCAGCAATAGTCTCTTGCTTGGAAGATTTCCAACTCACTGCTCTGTTGTTTAAATAAAATATGTACCCTGATTGTGACTTACAGTCGTCTTTGTCGGTTTGGAAACTTGTATCGGTGAACCCAGTCACCTCAAGTTTGTTGGTCTCTAAGACATTCCAATATCAATATAAGCAATGAAAATAAAGTGAATACATAAAGAAGTATGGCGGAATCATACTTACAATGAACGGATTAGGATGCGTCAAATTGAAAATTTTTCCTCCAAGTATTCGGCCAAGCTTCACTTTGGGAAGAAAATCCAAGCTCCAAGCTATTGTGATGGTTTCCCTATCACCTTGGATGATTCCTTGATGTGCTAACAACTTAGAAAATTTGCAACAACTCTCGGCAATTCAAGGAAAAAGGAGGGAGAGTGTTTTTGCTTCTCAAAACCGAGAGGGAGAGAGATGGAATGAATTGTGTTGACTTGGTTTATTGATATTCAAAAATCAAAATTAAACATATACCAAAACCAAGTTTAGGTAATAGTCAATCATTCAATCAACTTGAGTGTAAGGCAAGTCATCATCATTCTCACCAAAACCCATCACCAAAAGTAACTAAAGTGACAACTGATGTGACAACTGATGTGACATGTGGGCCCACTTGATTCAAAATCCGAGTGGGCCCGCAAACACTCTCGGGCTCGGGTTCGCTAATTCCGAATTAACGAACTTTCTGTTGTGACGTAATTAAATCAAATTTAATTAAATAATTATGCCTAGTAAAATTACTATTCACGTCGCTCGCGAATTAATTCTAAATTAATTCATTTGCCCGAATTAAAATCCAATTTTAATTTCACGTCGAAATCTAATTTCGTTTAATATATCGAATATATTATTTTCTCGATTAATTCCAAATAATAGTTCTCTCTCTTCAAATAGTATTTTATCCTAGATAAAATCTCTCCGTAATTAATCCCAGATTAATTATGCTCGAATCATACATCATCGGTGAATCTTTGGGAAGCGACCCAATAGATCCATGGATATGTTGGCAGTAAATCTGGTTGTCGGACTATCCGAACACGTACGTACCTCGTACTACATTTTTACCGATTTACGAGACATGGTTGGCTTCTAGCAAAGCACCGTGCCTACCCAATTCTCCAGAAATATTCTTAATGGAATATATAATCTGTATCAGATGTAGTATACGTAATATTGCGTATTGCGATCTAGTATCAGATGTCACATGCAAGGCCTGGGGCTGGAATAATGTTTGCCCCGTACGAAACATATATCGGATTACAAGCAACTAGTCTCTTTAATCGGATAATCATGACCATGTCATATTATCCCGATGGTTTCAACCATTTAGAGTACCAGTTCTGTATCCCTGCGTGATCATCATCTCCATATGACTGAAGTGATACTTCCATCTTGACATCATACCTAATACACTACAATTCTCAATAAACCCAGAAGAGGAGTACACAGAACCTGTTAAAGTCCTGGACGACCAAAACCAAAGCGTATTGATTGTCGCAAGTACTAGCGATGCAAGTCTCAGGTTAAGACCAAATACACCTACCCTGATGCGGATTCCCATAGACACATAGTCATACTACCAATGGGATTCTGCGGGGTCTATCCAGAGCGAAGCTGTTTCCGAACCATCGGTAAACACAACCTCCTATCACACTTGCATAAGTATCCAATACTTAAATATATGATAACTATGATGTTACACTTCCATACCACGCACAAGTGCAATACTAGTCTATTCCGCATTATCGATGTCCAATCTCGATAATACTACTACTAGGGATATTTAATGATTAAACCATTATAGATTGATACTATCTCATATCTTATAATCTGGAACTAATCATAAGGACTTTTATCATTTATATATTTAAGTAATCAAATTACAAAATGATAAAATGCAATTTCCATTGCTACATAATTAATTTGTACAAAAACCACAATGTCTTTTACAAATAGTGACGATATGGGTCATAATTTTCTAACAATCTCCCACTTGGCCTATAGCCAATCACTCAAGCATCTAATACCTGAACTATGTACATGTCGCTCAAACTTTTGCTGAGGAATAGTTTTCGTCAATGGATCTGCAATGTTGTCCTCTGATGCGACCTTCTCGATCTTCACATCGCCACGATGTATGATCTCACGAATCAGATGGAAACGTCAAAGAACATGCTTGGATCGTTGATGAGACCGCGGTTCCTTAGCCTGCGCTATAGCCCTGTTACTGTCACAATACAATGGAACGAGATCAGCTGCTAACGGAACTACTCCTAATCTAATTAGGAATTTACGGATCCAAACTGCCTCTTTTGCTGCTTCAGCTGCAGCAATATACTTCGCTTCTATTGTTGAATCGGCAACAGTCTCTTGCTTGGAAGATTTCCAGTTTACTGCTCCGTTATTCAAACAAAACATGTACCCAGATTGCGACTTACAGTCGTCTTTATCGGTTTCGAAACTTACATTGATAAAACCAGTTACCTCAAGTTCTCCATCTCTATAGATTAAGAAAGCATCCTTAGTTCGTCTAAGATACTTAAGGAAATTCTTAACCGCCATCTAGTGACCATCATCTGGATGGGCCTGATAGCGACTACACATGCTCAAAACATACGAGACATCAGGTCGCGTACATATCATAGCATACATAATCGATCTGACTGCCGAGGTGAACGGTATTTGACTCATATTGTCTCTTTCATCTTGAGTTTTAGGACACATGTCCTTAGATAGAGTGACGACATGTGACACTGGCAATAGTCCCATTTTGGACTGATCCATGTTGAATCTCTTCAACACTTTGTCAATGTACGTGCTCTGGGAGAGTCCAAGCAGCTTTCTAGATCTATCCTGGTAGATCTTTATTCCTAGAATAAAGGCTACTTCTCCCAGATCCTTCATGGAGAATTTTAATGAAAGCCAAGCTTTCACCGATGTTAACATGAGAATGTCATTGCCAATAAGTAATACATCATCAACGTAAAGGACAATGAATGTCAGTGTGCTCCCACTAATCTTCTTATATACACAAGGATCATCCTCGTTTTGAACGAAATCATATTCTTTTATGATCTCATCAAAATGTTGGTTCCAAGAACGCGATGCTTGCTTCAATCCATAAATGGATCGATTTAACTTACAAACCTTATTTGCAAGTCTTGGCTCGACAAAACCGTCAGGCTGTTGCATATAAACATCCTCCAAAAGGTTTTCGTTAAGGAAAGCGATTTTAACGTCCATCTGCCATATCTCGTAGTTGAAATGTGCAGCTATAGCAAGCATTATCTGAATGGATTTAATCGTGGCAACTGGTGAAAATCTTTCATCGTAATCGACACCATGTCGTTGACGATACCCTTTCGCTACAAGCCTAGCTTTGTACGTTTGTATGTTGCCATCCATGTCGGTCTTCTTCTTGAAGACCCATTTGCAACCAATAGGCTTTACGCCTTCTGGTGCATCAACCAGTGTCCAAACTTGGTTGGTGTACATGGAATCCATTTCGAAATTCATGGCATCTTGCCATAAACCAGAATTGATACCTTTTATCGTTTCCTCATATGTGGCCGACTCGTCTTCCTCAATAAGATTAATATCCACATGAGGTGAGATCAGAAACCCATACCTCTCAGGTTGTTTTCTGACTCTCTCCGACCTACGCGGTCTTTGTGTATTAGAAGATTTTGGTACAGTCTCATCACTGATGGACTGTTCATGTTCTGTTAAGGATTCTGTGCAAGGAACGGTATCACTCCGATTTTCATCGAGTTCTACTTTCCTCCCACTTATCACTGCATTTAGGAATTCCTTCTCAAGGAAAACCGCATGTAGAGCAACAAATACTTTGTTCTCTTGTGGGTGATAGAAGTAATATCCTTTGGTTTCCCTAGGATATCCTACAAATAGGCATTTATCCGATTTGGGTACAAGTTTGGTACCTTCCAAACGTTTGACGTATGCCCAGCAACCCCAAATCTTCAGGAATGAGAAACCTAGTTTCTTTCCTGTCCATATTTCATACGGAGTCTGTTGAATAGACTTTGACGAAACCTTATTCAAAATAAGTATTGCACTGTTCAATGCATATCCCTAGAAGGAAATAGGTAGCTCTATGCGACTCATCATAGACCTTACCATGTCTAACAAAGTTTGGTTTCTCCGTTCGGACACACCGTTTAATTGCGGTGTTCCAGGAGGAGTCCACTGTGAAAGAATACCATATTCTTTCAAGTAATCAAGAAACTCATTACTCAAGTATTCGCCACCACGGTCCGACCGTAATGTCTTAATACTTTTGCCGGTCTGTTTTTCTACTTCGTGTCGAAACTCTTTTAATTTCTCAAAAGTTTCCGACTTGTGTCTCATAAGATACACATAATCATAACGTGATGCATCATCCGTAAAGGTTACGACGTATTCATATCCACCTCTAGCCTGGCTAGACATGGGCCCACAAAAGTCACTGTGAACAAGGGCTAACAGTTCAGTGGCACGTGTACCTTTGTATTTAGGCTATATTGCCTAATAAACAAGATTCGCAGACGTCATATAAATTTGGATCAAATACATTCAAGTACCTACCTACTCGAAGTGTGGATATACGTGTCTTGTTTATGTGTCCCAGACGACAATGCCACATATAAGTTTCATCTTTGCTACTTACTTAAGCCTTTTGTTAGTTACAGAATATGTTTGAGATTGATTCATATTCAAAATATATAGGCCATTATTTACATCAGCAGTGCAAATTTCCATATCATTTTTATACATAAAACACCCAGTGTTTCTAAATACAAAAGTATACCCACATTGGGCTAACATAGATACATAAATAATATTCCTAGTCAAACTAGGTACATAAAAACAGTCTGTAAGTTTAAGTACATGCCCCGAGGGCAGTTCTAAAACAAAAGTGCCAACGGCCAAAACGGCGACTCGTGTCCCATTTCCAACGCGGAGGTCAATCTCTCCTGAGGCCAGTCTCCTGCTAATCTGCAGATCATGTACATCAGTACATATATGAGTTCCACAACCAGAATCAAAAATCCAATTTTTAAAACTAGTAGTAGACATGTTTATTTCTATAACAAACATATCTGAGGCCGGTGCCTTGCCCGCTTTGATTTCCTTCATGTGTGCCTTGTACTAGCGGCAGTCACGCTTCCAGTGACCCCGCTTCCCGCACTGGAGACATACATCTTGGGATTTTTCCTTAGGTTTCCCAGAACCTTTTGACGATTTGGCCTTGCCCTTCTTCTTATGCTTCTTCTTCTTGACACCTCCAGTCGCCTTGGGCCAAGCCCTCGGAGTATGAGATGTTGAAGCGTAGTGCGGCTCGCGCTTCTTGCCCTTAAGGAGCTCATTTTCTGCCTCACGCATAGTGGACATCAACTCTCCAAGAGTTTGGTCTTGGTTCAACATGTTGTTGTTCATGATGAACCCACTCCAAGTGTCGGGGAGAGACTGTAGGATCAAATCTACTGAAGTCTCAGCCTCGAAGACTATGCCCATATGTCCGAGCTGCTCAATGTCAGTAATCATCTATGACATATGGTGCTCAATAGACGTACCCTCTGACATTCGAGTGCGGAAGAGCTTCTTCTGCAACTCATATCTTTGTGATCTAAGGTTAGATCAGTGAAGATCATGCAACTTCGCCATCATCTCATAGGGATCCAACCCATTGTTTTGACGACGGAATTGCGGAGTCATAGCGGCAAGCATTACCGATTGAGCAGTCGCATTGTCATCGCTATGAGTCTTCCAAAGCTCTAGCTCAAGCAACTGATCAGGTCGGGGCTTAGGCCCAAGAGGTCGCTCTATAGTGTTAGTAACTTCTCGGATCCCAGAACAATTCTGAGATTCATATCCCAGTCCTGAAAGTTTGTGCCATTAAAGACATTGTCGCCCATGACAATATCTCTAATGCTTAACTTTCTTGTCATCTTAACCGCAATAGTCCAACTATTCGATTAACGATGTATGGGTACAGTCTAACTGTTACAAGAAAAAATAATATATATTAGTCCAACTAATAAAATAATTGACGAAATAATTTGAAAGCACGTAAAGCTAAGTATTTGAACGAAATTGCAAATTCAATACTAGCCTCCCACTATTTTCTCGGTGAGCCTTTAACCCTCTGTTGAGTACTCGGGAAACCTAGTTTCCTAGTGGGCTAGGATCCCGTTAAATAACCACAACCTTGACTTTGGCCAACAAGTTGTATGATATTTAACTAGGTAGATCTCTAAAATCAATTGGATCTCATCCAATTCCTAGATCCGGTAGGTGGACCTCCAAGTCCGAAACATATATACAATATATATGCCAATATATCAAATATATTTTCCTAACCTTTTTCCTCTGTATCAACTAAGCCTTGGCTTTGGCATAACAAGCTTAATGATTCCAGTTAAGCGGAACCCATTGACTTTGGAAAGCTTCATAATCGATGTCGATGGACAAGAAGTGATCTTAACTTTGGCTAACAAATCATAACTTGGAAAAAACACACGATATGCAACAAAGCCTTCATGATTCAAACACATCCGGGATGGACAAAGGTCTTGACTTTGGCCGACAAACCAGTGCCAATTTTGGATCTTGAGTAAGAATAACTCAATGGAAGGAAAACGCTTAATATTTATTATCTTTGTTAGGTCTCATCATACACCCTTAAGCATGCATTCTAAAAGCATAATAAGGTGCGAAAATAAATTAATAATGATATACTGATGGATATCTCACAGATTGTTCCTAGAACAAATCACTCTATTTCCTCTCCCCGGCTAGCACTATTCTAACTTCTACCCACTTACATAATACAATGAAAGAAACCTCATTAACATTGAGGGGAATTAGGTGAGAAGAGAATTACAAGAATCAAGAGAGATAAGGCTGTACACGCAGGTCCAATTTAATAAATTCTAAATTTACAACAATTTCCAAAATGCCCTTTCCCTTCTAATATCCATCCAATATACATTATTCATTCAACACATCCATGTATTCACACAAAGCTTGTTATTAAATCAATCTAATCCAATTAATTAATCTTGAATAAAGTGATCATCCAATGTTCAAACAACGATTTGATTTTGCGCGAGTCCAACTCGTTTAAGAATAAGTACTCAAAGTACGAATTCTTGAATTATATCGAACTACAATTAAATCTAATTTAATTCGTATTCAATACTAATTCTATATATTAATTCCAAATTAAATAACTACACTTTTTAATGTGCCTTTATGACTTATTCCAAATCTAATCTAAATGGGTCTTAAAGCCCAATTAACATCCAATGTTATTTAATTAAAGTCCAATGGGCTTTCAATTAATTTCTTAAGGCATGGACTTTGGTCAATATGGTCAAACCCAAATACCAAAACCCAATTAAGGAATCACCATATTTGCCAAGAAACCAATTTAGGCCCATAAGGCCAAATTAAATATAAAAGGCCTATTTGTCATATTTGGACTTAATGGAATGATTTAGGCCCAATTTGGATCCAATCCAATTGACCTAAACTAACTTAGCCCAACCAAGCCCATTAGGCCCAAATACAACATTTAAGCCCAACTAATTAAATTTTAAAATTCCAAATTTCATAATTTAATTAATTAAAGTGTATTACATTAATTAATTATCTAAATTAACATTTCCAAAATATCAATTTAATCAATTAATCA
>SKCR01044069.1:0-59947 GCA_019454045.1 Zanthoxylum bungeanum
CTAGCTAGGCTAGATGTGAACATGAATATTTCGTGACCTTAACGGATGTGGCATCACGTTATGGTTATGTGTTTCTTTTGAAGAACACAAATCAGAAACTTTAAAGTTTCGACACGAAATACCAAACAGATCGGCTATAGCATTATTCCGCCACGGTAAGACCGTAATGGAAAATACTTTAGCAGTAAGTTTCTCGTATACTTGAAAGAGTATAGTATTCTTTCAATGAGGACTCCTCTTGGAACACGTCATTTGGACGATGTGTCCGAACAGGATTAACCGAATTTTGTTAGACATAATAAGGTTAATCACGAGTCGCTTTAAGCTACCATTTCCTTCAATAGGATATGTACTAACAGTGCAAAACTTATTTAGAATAAGGTTCCATATAAATCTGTTTGACAGATATCGTATAGGATATGAACAGGAAAGAAACGAGGTTCTCATTCCTGACAATTTGGGTATGCTAGGCATAACGTTTGGATGATACCAAACTAAGGACCCAAATTGGATAGTGCCAATTTTGGTTATCCTAAGGGAAACCATAAGTATAGTACTTAACACCTCACTAGAGAACAATTAGATTGTTGCTCTCCATGCGGTTTTCCTAAGAGGAATACCGATATGCAGTGGCAAGTGGGAGGATAGTATAACTCGATGAAAATCGAAGTAATACTGTTCTAGGCACTGAATCTTAATGGAAATATATAGTTCATCAAGGATGAAACTATACCATTAATCTTCGAATACACAAGAACAAAGGAAGTGATACGAGGTATCGACTCCCTATTATGACAAAGTGTCATGAGTCCGAAATGGATTCCATGTATATCAATATGTTTGGATTGAAGCAAGCATAAGGTTCTTGGAACTGACGTTTTGAAATATCAAAATAGTTTATGATTTGACTCAAAACGAAATAATTTTGTGTATATAAGGAGGTTAGTGGGAGAGGACACTGACAATGAAATTCCCATAAAACAATCGGTGAAAGCTTGGCTTTCATAAGAAATTCTCGTAGAATTCTGGGAGTAACAACCTTTATTCAAGGAATAAAGATCTACTGGGCTAGATTTGGAGTTGGTAACACTCTCTGAGAAATTGTACATTTAAAATGTACTTGTATTGGTGTCTCATACGCTTTGAGCATATGGAGTCACAATCGGGTCAATCCAAGTGATAGTCACTGGATTGAAGATTAAGAACATCAGTTAGTATCTGAGAGAACTAAAGATGTTGTCTTAAATTATGGAGATGGAGAACTTGAAGTGACTGGGATCACTGCTGCAAGTTTCCAAACCGGTAAAATATTACGGTACTATAAAGTTTGAACACAGGACAGTGAGCTGGAAATCTTCCGAGCAAGATAACTGTTGCCGAATTAACAACAAATTGCGGATTATTGCTGCAGCTGAGGGCAGCAATAGAAGCCATTTGGATCGATAATAAATCTAATTAGATTAGATATAGTTCTGTTAGCAGCTGAGCTAGGCGTCAGCACAGGCTAAAGAATTAAAGGTCTCATCGACGATCCAGATATATACTTCTATATCATCTGATTCGTTCGGATCATACATCGTGGCGATGTGATGATCGTGTAAATCGCGTCAGACGATAATTAAGCAAATCCGCTGACGAAAACCTTTCCTCAACAATTTGAGCGAATTGTACATAGTTCGGGTGTTAGACACTCGAGTGACTGGCTATGTGCCAAGTGGGAGATTGTTGGATAATATGACCCATAGCGTCACTATTTGTACAGATCATGGTGTTGTTGTACAAATTAACTATGTGACAAGGAAATTGCACTCTCATCATTTGTGATTAGATCACCATAGATGTATAAATGAAGAGAGGTCCATATGATTAGTTCCTGGATTGAGATGATATGAGACAGTATCAATCCCCGAAGGATTAATCATTAAATATCCCTAGCCGATGTATTATCGAGACCGGACATCGATAATGCGGAATAGGCTAGTATTGCACTTGTGCGTGTTGTGAGGGCACAACGGCATAGTTCTCATATATATAAGTATTGGATACTTATGCAAGTGCGATAGGAGGTCGTGTTTCACCGATGGTACGGGAACAGCTTCGCTCTGGATAGACCCCTCGGAATCCCATTGGTATTATGACTATGTGTCTATGGGAGGCCGAAATCGAGGTAGGTGTGTATAGTCTTAACCTGAGACTTGCATCGCTAATACTTGCGATAATCGGTAGACTTTGGTCTTGGTGGTACAGGCTTTAACCGGTTCTGTGTACACCGCTTCTGGGTTTATCAGAGAGTCGTAGTGTATTGGGTGTGATGTCGAGACGGAAGTGTCACTTCAGTCATATTGGAGTAGATGTCACGCAGGATATGGTACTAGTGCTCTTGAGTGTTGCGCAACCAATCGGGATATTGTGACCAGGTCATGTATATCCGATTATAGAGACTGTGTTACCAGACATCCGACATGTGTTTCGGACGGGGCAGACACTTATCCAGCCCCAGCCCTAGCACGTGATTATCCGATACTGGGCCGATATACACAATACTACGGTATACTACGCTTGATACAGATCTATATATTCCTGTAAGAATATTTCTGGAGAATTGGGTAGGCATGGCGTTTTGCTAGAGGCTAACCTTGTCTTGTAAATCGGTATAAACGTAGTACGAGGTACTTACGTGTTCGGATAGTCCGACGACCGTATTTACTGCCAACATATCCGGAGATCTCATGGGTCGCTTCCTGAAGATTCACCGATGACGTATGACTCGCACTTTGATTAATCTGGGATTAATTAGAAGAGAGAGATAGAATTAATCTGGGATTAATTCGATGAGAGAGAAAATTAATCTGGGATTAATTGCGGAGATATTTTATCTGGGATAAAATATTAATTAAAGAGAGAGAACGATTAATTTGGAATTAATCGATAAAATAATATATTCGATATATTATAAGAATTGGATTTCGACGTGGAATTAAATTAGATTTTAATTCGGGCGAACGAATTAATTTAGAATTAATTCGTTAGCGACGTGAATAGTGAATTCGCTAGGCGTAATCACTTAATTACGACGCGACGGAAAATTCGTTAATTTGGAATTAGCGAACCCGAGCCCGAGAGTGATTGCGAGCGCATTCGCATTTCGAATTCGAGCGCGGCACGCGAGTCACAACAAGCGTCAAATCGTTTGTCGCGTCAATCGTCAAATCAATTGTCACTTTGAGTGATATGACTTGACAATATGTCACTTTATTAAAGTGAATAGATGTGATGTGACTTAAAGTAAAAGTTGAAATGATGGAAAGCATTATTGCTTTTTTATTTTTTGACTTTAGAATTAAAAGACAAGATATATATATGTGTTTTATTTATTTTTACTTGGTAAATGAAATAAAATTATATATTGGAACATCTTTTTCTCTCTCTCACGGTACAGTACACGACTTCTTCTCTCCCTCTCATTTTTCCCTCT
Organism: Zanthoxylum bungeanum; assembly: GCA_019454045.1. Taxonomy (NCBI): domain Eukaryota; kingdom Viridiplantae; phylum Streptophyta; class Magnoliopsida; order Sapindales; family Rutaceae; genus Zanthoxylum; species Zanthoxylum bungeanum. The sequence goes on from SKCR01044069.1 coordinate 3,476, forward strand.
TCTTCTTCTTCTCTCCCACGGCATGGTGCCGATTTCTTCACAAAATTTTCTGGTTTCACCGAAATTTTGAGAAGCAAATAAAGGAGAGTAGTGCTAGCACACACATGGGTTGTATTATGGTGATAGGGAAACGAATTTGTGAGCATGGAAAAGCTTGAAGCTTGGAGCTTCAATGGAGTCCATGCATGGCCGAATCTTGGAGAGGAAGACAGCCCCAAAACCGAGCAGTCCAGCAGCACAAGGAGCTCCATTACCGCGAGTTTGAGAAGCTTGAAGGCTTGTGTTCTTCAAACATCAAAACCGAAATTCAATGTGAGTTGATTCCGCCACCTCCTTTGATGTGTTCATATCTCGTTTTTTATGCATGTTTGTGATCTTGTGGACTTGATTGAACTCCAACAATATCAAGACGGAAGTATCACTCCAGTCATAGTGGAGATGATGTCACGCAGGATACGGTATTAGTGCTCTTAAGAGATGCGCATCCAATCGAGATATTATGACCAGGTCATGAATATCCGATTATAGAGACTAGTTACCAGACATCCGATATGTGTTTCGGACGGGGCAGACACTTATCCAGCCCCAGCCCTAGCACGTGACTATCCGATACTGGGCCGATATACACAATACATTAGTATACTACGCTTGATACAGATCTTAATATTCTTTAAAGGATATGTCCGGAGAATTAGGTAGACTTGGTGCTTTGCTAGGAGTCGACCTTGTCTCGTAAATCGGTAGAACGTAGTACTTGGTACGTACGTGATTCGGATACTCCGACGACCGTATTTACTGCCAGATTATCCGGGGATCTCATAGGTCGCTTCCCGATAATCCACCGATGACGCACAACTCGCACTCTTGAATAATCTGGGATTATACAGAAGAGAGAGAAAATAATCTAGGATTAATTACGAGATATTTTATCTAAATAAAATATCGTCTAGAGAGAGATAACGATTAATTGGAATTAATCGGTAAATTAATATATTCGATATATTAAACGAAATTAGATTTCGACGCGGATTAAAATTAGATTTTAATTCGGGCAAACGAGTTAATTTAGAATTAATTCGTTAGCGACGTAAATAATAATTTCGCTAGGCGCAATTATTTATTTAAATTCGATTTAATTAACGTCGCGACGTAAGCTCGGTATTTCGGAAATATCGAACCCGAACGCGTGAGTGTACGTGGGCCCACTTTCATTTGGAAACGTGTGGGGCCCACATGACACATGTCATATTATGCATTATTTAATTCTAATGCATTGCATGTAGATAGTGTACATTGCATTCAATGTCATTGCATGGAAATTGAGTGTTTGACACTCTAAGCCATTGCATGTTTTGTGTCATAAATTTATTATTTATTTAATAAATATTATGGCATAAATATAATTGTTTTTTGGTAAATCATTTTAAAAACACAATTTTATCTCTCTCAAAATGCTCTCTTCTCTCACGCCCAAATGAAGGAATTGTTCACTGGTTTGGAACCAGAAATGGCGTGAACAAAGGGAAGCCAAGAGTGGTTTCTCATGGTGAGAAATCAAGTGCTAGCACACTTTCAAGTCTTGCGAAGGTGGTAGGGAGGTTCGACCATGAGGCGGGACTCATCCGATGGAGTTTGGAGCTTCGTTTTGAGACCCGAAACTGCCAAGACAGTGAGCATGGACTGGTTGTAGTGGCGTGAGCAAGGCAGTACGTTTTTGGCCTTGATTCATCTTCAAATCGACATAACCGATCAATGTGAGTATTCCGCTACCTCCGTTGATGTATTCATGCATGTTTTCATGTCTTGTTTGATCTTGGGACCTAGATTTTTACCAACAATGGCATCAAGAGCTAATGTTGCAAGCATGAAATTTTAGGTCTTAAAATTTGGGTAAATGTTTGTTGAGCATGATTTGAGTTAATTGGTTGTTTAAGTATGCTTATAACATGTTTAATTTCATTTTGGTTGGACCAATTTGTTGAAAAATGATTTAGAATTATTTTCCCCAAATTTTTGCATCTTGGCCGAATATGTGACTAATATTGGGTATTCTTGATTTTGAGCATGATTTGGTTAAATTGATTAATTGATCATGTTTAAATGATCTTTAATTGAGATTGATTTGATCAATTTCAACAAAATATGATTGGATCAATTTTGCCCAAATTGGAAGTGTTGGCCGAATGTGTGATGTGTTTTGAAATTTGGAATTTTTTCATTTTGATTCATTGGATGGGTTGTAATGTTGATGGATGATGTTAATTTGAAGTCAATTAGATTGAATTTTGAATTGAACATAAAATCCCCAAAAATTATCACCTTGGCCGAATGTGTATGTATTTGGGATTCTTGGAATTTTTTGATTTATGATTCATTTGATGAGTTGAAATCATTTAGGTTGATGTTAATTTGAATAGAATTGGATTGGATTTCGAATTGGACAAAAACCCCAAAATCCTTGTGTTGGCCGAATGTGTATGCCCTTTATTGTCTTGGTATTTTTGATTTTATGACATTGGATGTGTATGTAATCAAATTGGATGGTGATTTAATGTCGATTGTAGGTTCGATTGGATTGAAACCGAATCGGACACAAAATCCCTCCCTGACCGAGAGCTTAGTAGCATGTAAATGGTTTGATTTTTCAATTTGTATGTTGGACATGTAATAATGAATTAAGCATGATTAATTGGACTAATATGGTTTTTAGAAATATTGATTTAGTTGATTAATCATGTAATACACTTTATTTTAATTGAATATGAAATTGGATTTTGTCATATTTAATTAATTGGACCTAATTTTGGAAATTGGACTTTAATATTGTAATTGGGCCTATTGGGCTTGATTTTATCAAGTTTGGTTTAGGCCAAATGGATTGGATCCAATTGGGCCCAAAACCTTGACCATAAAGCCCAAATGCGACTTAATGAACCTTTAAAGTTCAATTGGGCCTAATGGGCCAAGATTGATTTATGGGCTTATGGGGTAAATCCCGGATTGGACTTTGGTTATCGGTTTGACCCGAGTTGACCAAAATTCCACGCCTTAAGAAATCAATTAAAAGCCCATTGGACTTTAATTGAATTAATATTGGATATTAATCGGTCTTTGAGACGCGTTACGATTAATTTGGAATTTAAATCGTAAAAGGTTTATTAAATAAAAGTGTAATATTTAATTTAGAATTGAATAATGAATTAGTATTAAATACATATTAAATTAGATTTAATGATGTAGTTTAATTTAATTCATGAATTCGTACTTTAAGTACTTATTTGCAAAACGAGTTTGACTCGAACAAAATCAAATCGTTGTTTGAACATTGGATGATCACTTAATTATCAGATTAATTAATTTGATTAGATTGATTGATAGCATGCTTATGTGTGTGAATACGTGGTTGTGTTGAATGAATAATGTATATCGGATGGATATTAGACGGTGGGCAATTTTAGAAATTGTTGTAATAAATTCGATTTATTAAATTGGACCTGCGTGTCCAGCCTTATCACCTCTATTCTCTATGTATTCTCTTCTTACCTATTCCCCTCTATGTATATGAGGTTTCTTTAGAAGTGTAGTGTAACGGGTAGAAGTAATACTAGCGCTAGCTTGAGTGAGAAAGGGAGAGATTTGATCTAGGATCAATGTGTTAAGTATCCATCCGCATATCATTATTATTTATTTTCATACTCACTTTATTATGTATTTAGAATGCATGTTTAAGGGTGTATGATGATGAGACCTTAACAAAGATAATTAAATTGGTAGCCAATTTGCACGCGAAAAACCCTCGTTAAATATCAAGCGTTTATTTTCCTTCCATTGAGTGATTCTTACTCAAGATCCGAGATTGGCAGGGGTTGTTGGCCAAAGTCAAGCCCTTGTCCTTCGAAGATGTGTTTTAATCACGAGGCTTTGTTCCATATCGGTGTCGTGTCCAAGTTGTGGTTTGTTGGCCAAAGTCAAGACCACTTCTTGTCCATTGACATTGATTACGAAGCTTCCATGTCAATGGGTCCGCGCTTGACTGGGATCACTAGGTTTGTTGTGCCAAAGCCAAGGCCTAGTTGATTCAGAGGAAAAAGGTTAGGGTATATATTGGATATATAGGCATATATAAGATATATGTTTAGGACTTGGATGTCCACCTACTGGATCTAGGAGTTGGATTAGATCCAATTGATCTTAGAGATCTACCTAGTTAATTATCATACAATTTGTTGGCCAAAGTCAAGATTGTGTGATATTTAACGGGATCCTAGCCCACTAGGAAACACGGTTTTCCGAGTACTCGACAGAAGGTTAGAGGCTCGATGAAAAATAGTGGGAGGTAAGTATTGAATTTGCAACATTCGTTCAATTACTCGCCATACGCGCTCAAATAAATATCACACGTCATATTTATCAAAAGTATTAGTTGGACTAATATTTTATGTTGTTTTAAATATATATATAGTTGGACTATATACAAACTCATTCAATATATAGTTGATTTTATAATTGGATTATAGTAATCAATATAATTGAATTAAAATGATAGTTGATTTTATAATTAGATTATAGTAATCAATATTAAAATTATACTTGATTAAATAATTGGATTATTGTAATCATTATAATAAATAGTACTTTATTAAATTGATTAAATAGTTGGACTATTAAAATCAAGAAAGAATTGAAAAGTTGGATATTTAAAATATAATCTGGGATTAAAATATTTTAAATGATTTAATTTTCAAATTGGGAATAAATAATAGGTTACTTTATTTGATAAAATAACTCATTATACCTTAAGCCCAAAATTAAGCAAGATAAGTAGAGCATAAAATCTTTGGAAGATTTTTGCGATGATGACTTTAATGCTTAATTTAATATACTTGTCATAAATCTAATTTTGGATTTAAGAAGTATTAAAATTGCAATTTATAATTCTTGGAGAATTAATTGACTATTCATGTAAAGTCAAAGTTTGCAATTGGGCGTGTTACACAAGGTGCACATCGTTTCGATATTCCAAAACCCAAGGCTTGGCCAAAGGTTTGTGAAATATTGAAAAGATAATTGACATATCTACCATTAAGGTATGTACTTAAATTAGGAACTGTTATAATGTAACTAGTTTGACTAGAGACATTATCTCTATATCAGTGTTTAATCCGTTACGGATAAACCTTTATATTCTAGAACACTAAAGTGTTTTATTATATAAAGATGATAATGAGATAAACACATTAGATGTGAATAACAGAATTTATATTGACAAATAAATAGCTCAAATTGATTTGATCAATAGAGACTTATTTGTGGCATTGTTGTCTGGGACACAATTAAACGAGACTCGTATATCCACACTTTTGAAGAGTGGGTACTAGGACTGATTTGACTATTCAAATAATGTCTGCAAATCTAGTTTATTAGGTAAAGTACCTAAAATACTATTTACTTGGTAATAGTAAAAGGCCACCGATCTGTTAGCCCTATTCATAGTGAAGTTAGTGGGCCCATATCTAGCTAGGGTAGATGTGAACATGAATATTTCGTGACCTTGACGGATGTAGCATCACGTTATGGTTATGTGTTACTTTTGAAGAACACAAATCGGAAACATCAGAGTTTCGACACGAAATAGAAAAACAGATCGGCTATAGTATTATTCCGCCACGGTAAGGCCATAATGGAAAATACTTAAGCAGTAAGTTTCAAACATACATGAAAGAGTATAGTATTCTTTCAGATGAGGACTCCTCTCGAGACACGTCAGTTTGACGGTGTGTCCAAACTAAAAACCGAATTTTGTTGGACATGATAAGGTTTATCACGAGTCGCTCTGAGCTACCATTTCCTTCTAAAAGATATGTATTAACAGTGCAAAACTTATTTAGAATAAGGTTCCATATAAATCTGTTTGACAGATATCATATAGGATATGAAAGGAAAGAAACAGAGTTTCTCATTCCTAATAATTTGGGTATGCCAGGCATAACGTTTGGATGATACCAAACTAAAAGACCCAAATTGGATAAGTGCCAATATAGGTTATCCTAAGGGAAACCATAAGTATAGTACTTATAATTCTCACATGAGAACAATGTGATTGTTGCTCACCATGTGGTTTTTCCTGAGAGGAATACTGATATGCAGTGGCCAGTGGGAGGATAGTGATACTCGATGAAAATCGGAGTAATACTGTTCAAGGCACGAAGTCCTTAATGGAACACATACAGTTCATCAATGATGAATCTGTACCATTAATCTTCGAATACACAAGAACTGAGTAGATCGGATAGAGTCAGAAAACAACCTAGGGTATGGGTTTCTGATCTAACCTCATAAAGATGTAAATCTTATTGAGGAATACCAACCGACTACGTACGAGGAAATGATACAAGGTATCAACTCCCTATTATGGCAAAGTGCCATGAGTCCGAAATGGATTCCATGTATAACAACTATTTTGGATACTGGTTGTTGTACCACAAGGCATTGTGCCTATGGTGCATTAAACGTCTTCAAGGAAGACATACATGGAAGGCAACATACCCACGTACAAAGCTGGGCTTTTGACGGAAAGGTATCGTTATCAACATTGTGTTAATAACGGTTCAACCTTTTACCTGTTGCCATGGTAAGTCCATTTTGAAGATGCTTGTTGATAACTGTATATTTCATTTATGAAATATGTCAGTTACAAATCAAAATCGCTTTCCTGAAAAGGAAACCTTTTGGAGGATGTTTACAAAATCCTGACGATTTTGTATAACCGACAAACAAGGTTTGCGGGTTATTCGATCCATGTTTGGATCAAAGCAAGCATAAGGTTCTTGGAACTGACGTTTTGAAATAATCATAATGGTTTATGATTTAACTCAAAACGAAATAATTCTTGTGTATATAAGGAGGTTAGTGGGAGAGCGCACTGACAGTGAAATTCCCATAAAGCAATTGGTGAAAGCTTGGCTTTCATAGATATTCTTTCAATAGAAATTCTCCGTAGAATTCTGGGGAGTAACAACCTTTATTCAGGGAATAAAGATCTACTGGGATAGATTTGGAGTTGTTAACACTCTCTGGGAAATTGTACATTTAAAATGTACTTGTATTGGTGTCTCATACGCTTCGAGCATATGGAGTCACAATCAGGTCAATCCAAGTGATAGTCACTGGATTGAATTTAAGGACATCTGTTAGTATCTTAGAGAACTAAAGATGTTGTCTTAAACTATGGAGAAGGAGAACTTGAAGTGACTGGGATCACTACTGCAAGTTTCCAAAACGATTAAATACTACGGTACTAATAAAGTTTGAATAACGGGACAATGAGCTGGAAATATTCCGAGCAAGATAACTGCTGCCGAATAAACAACAAATGTGGATTATTGCTGCAGCTGAGGCAGCAATAGAAGCCATTTGGATCGATAATAAATCTAATTAGATTAGATATAATTCTGTTAGCAGCTGAGCTAGGCGTCAGCACAGGCTAAAGAATTAAAGGTCTCATCAACGATCCAGATATATACTTCTATATCATCTGATTCGTTCGGATCATACATCGTGGCGATGTGATGATCGTGTAAATCGCGTCAGACGATAATTAAGCAAATCCGCTGACGAAAACCTTTCCTCAGCAATTTGAGCGAATTGTACATAGTTCGGGTGTTAGACACTCGAGTGACTGGCTATGTGCCAAGTGGGAGATTGTTGGACAAAATGACCCATAGCGTCACTATTTGCACAGATCATTGTGTTGTTGTAGCAAATTAACTATGTGACTAGGAAATTGCACTCTCATCATTTGTGATTAGATCACCATAGATATATAAATGAAGAGAGGTCCCTATGATTAGTTCCTGGATTGAGATGATATGAGACAGTATCAGTCCACAAAGGATTAATCATTAAATATCCCTAGCCGTAGTATTATCGAGACTGGACATCGATAATGCGGAATAGGCTAGTATTGCACTTGTGTGCGTTGTGAGGGCACAACGGCATAGTTCTCATATATATATAAGTGTTGGATACTTATGCAAGTGCGATAGGAGGTCGTGTTTCACCGATGGTACGGGAAACAGCTTCGCTCTGGATAGACCCCTCGGAATCCCATTGGTATTATGAATATATGTCTATGGGAGGCCGAAATCAAGGTAGGTGTGTATAGTCTTAACCTGAGACTTACATCGCTAATGCTTACGACAATCGATATACTTTAGTTGAGGTCGTCAAGGACTGTAACCGGTTCTGTGTACGCCAATGCCGGGTATATTGAGAATCGTAGTGTATTGGATGTGATATCAAGACGGAAGTATCACTCCAGTCATAGTGGAGATGATGTCACGCAGGATACGGTATTAGTGCTCTTAAGAGATGCGCATCCAATCGAGATATTATGACCAGGTCATGAATATCCGATTATAGAGACTAGTTACCAGACATCCGATATGTGTTTCGGACGGGGCAGACACTTATCCAGCCCCAGCCCTAGCACGTGACTATCCGATACTGGGCCGATATACACAATACATTAGTATACTACGCTTGATACAGATCTTAATATTCTTTAAAGGATATGTCCGGAGAATTAGGTAGACTTGGTGCTTTGCTAGGAGTCGACCTTGTCTCGTAAATCGGTAGAACGTAGTACTTGGTACGTACGTGATTCGGATACTCCGACGACCGTATTTACTGCCAGATTATCCGGGGATCTCATGGGTCGCTTCCCGATAATCCACCGATGACGCACAACTCGCACTCTTGAATAATCTGGGATTATACAGAAGAGAGAGAAAATTAATCTAGGATTAATTACGGAGATATTTTATCTAAGATAAAATATCGTCTAGAGAGAGATAACGATTAATTTGGAATTAATCGGTAAATTAATATATTCGATATATTAAACGAAATTAGATTTCGACGCGGAATTAAAATTAGATTTTAATTCGGGCAAACGAGTTAATTTAGAATTAATTCGTTAGCGACGTAAATAATAATTTCGCTAGGCGCAATTATTTATTTAAATTCGATTTAATTATCGTCGCGACGTAAGCTCGGTATTTCGGAAATATCGAACCCGAACGCGTGAGTGTACGTGGGCCCACTTTCATTTGGAAACGTGTGGGGCCCACATGACACATGTCATATTATGCATTATTTAATTCTAATGCATTGCATGTAGATAGTGTACATTGCACTCAATGTCATTGCATGGAAATTGAGTGTTTGACACTCTAAGCCATTGCATGTTTTGTGTCATAAATTTATTATTTATTTAATAAATATTATGGCATAAATATAAATTGTTTTTTGGTAAATCATTTTAAAAACACAATTTTATCTCTCTCAAAATGCTCTCTTCTCTCACGCCCAAATGAAGGAATTGTTCACTGGTTTGGAACCAGAAATGGCGTGAACAAAGGGAAGCCAAGAGTGGTTTCTCATGGTGAGAAATCAAGTGCTAGCACACTTTCAAGTCTTGCGAAGGTGGTAGGGAGGTTCGACCATGAGGCGGGACTCATCCGATGGAGTTTGGAGCTTCGTTTTGAGACCCGAAACTGCCAAGACAGTGAGCATGGACTGGTTGCAGTGGCGTGAGCAAGGCAGTACGTTTTTGGCCTTGATTCGTCTTCAAATCGACATAACCGATCAATGTGAGTATTCCGCTACCTCCGTTGATGTATTCATGCATGTTTTCATGTCTTGTTTGATCTTGGGACCTAGATTTTTACCAACAACATCAACCGGCGCGGCAAAGCATCGTGGTAAAGGGCTTTAGCCCCTCCCCATAGGGGATCTCACATCACACTTACTAAGCCCATGCGCTCGATTGAATCATGCATACGAAAATAAAGACAATCATATCAATCGGTGCGGCAAAGCATCGTGGTGAAGGATTTTAACCCCTCCAATTAGGGGACCTTTCATCGCACTTACTAAGCCCATGCACTCGATCGTATCATACACAAATAAGCAACATACAGAATTCAAGTAACAAGAAAATAGGTAAACTAATCCAACATGAAACAAAGGCAGGTGCCGTTTACTCAAGTGGTACGTGGAGTTGTATCCCAAGTACAGACCGCACTACCGTCCATTCGGATTCGGCTACTGAATTTACGTCTGGGTTTCCATCCTATATACCACAAGAGACGACCCTCTTCCATTCATCCATAACCACAACACACATCATACACAAACAATATTCAACAAAAGAGTAAAGTACAGTCGAAATAAATAACAAGAATCAAAAGAGGATGAGTGTGGGAAGTACCCTCAGGTCTAACCTTTTAAGCCGTCTCTCGGACTCGCGTTCCACGAAGATAGAAAGGAGGTAAAGCTACGCAACTTTTCTGGTTCACTGGTTTGCCTCTTCCTTCGCTGTTTGGCCGATCAAGCTACTGTTCCGACTCCGTTTTGCTGCTGTTTCCTTGTGGTTTTGCTGCCGTTTCCTCTGTGTCCTCTGCTTACTGTTTGTGGACTGTTTTGATGTTCTTGATGGACTGTTCTGTGTGTTCTTTTTGGTGTAGTTTTGTGTGGTTATTTCAAGGATTATAAGTGTGGTTTATGTTACTGTTTTAAAGGGTTTTAGGGACTGTTTTGGGAGTGGTTTAAGCTACTGTGTTTGGTGTGATTTTCGGTGATGTGTGGAGGTTTAATGGGGCTGATTTTCGGTGGTGGTTAGGGGTTGTTTTGGTGCTTGTAGTTTCAGTGATGTGAGGGTAAGGATGAAGGGAGTGATTTGCTTGTGATGTCTAATATTTCTTGTGTGAATTGTATGTCTGAGCTAGAGAGATTCGAGAGGAGCGGTGGCTAGGTTAGGGGTTGTTTATTTAGAGAAGGGCTAGGGCTTCACCTTGTCTCACAAGGAAGGGATTCTGTTTCCAAATTAGGAGAGATGGGAAATGTATATACAAGATTGAGGGGGGACAAAATATTTTGAATTAGGAAGTAAACTAATCTAAATTGGTGGATATCTTATTGAATTAGGAAGTCAACTATTTTAAATTGGTAGATGTCTTATTAGATTAGGAAGTCAAATATTTGATTAGCGTTGATTTGGTATGATTATATTTTGTGTTTTATTTAATTGGTAAATGATTTAAATATTTTATTTAATATTTAATGTCTAATTTAATTAAATTGGGATGTGTTTTATGGGCTTTGGGGGGCTAAATGGGCTGGGGTGCGAGGCTAGTAGCAAAACCAGAAACACCGACTCCGTTCGAACGCCAATTAGAACGTGGCACGAACGTCCACAATCTGCCCGAGGTTCGAACGAAGTAACGAACGCAGCACCAACGAAGACAGTGAACTTGTGGAATGAACTTGATGACAAATTTATTCCGAATTTCCCCTTCCGACCTCCGTTTCCCGCAATATCCTTAGCTAAAAAGGGAGTGCCTCCAATTGAGACTCATCATCGGGTTTCACATGCGAAAATGCGATGCCTACAACGGTCTCAACACATATAAATTATTTTCGAAGTTTCCTATGCATATAGTTAATCAATTTCTACCAATAATAACCAAATTATTATTAAATGAAATGGAAAAGCCATCATCAAAAAGTTTGAAATAGAAATCAAATTCCTGCGAAAACCAGAAATAAGTAACATATTGTTCGAACATAAATACCGATTATTTAAAAAGCTTAAACTAGAAACTCCCACTAATCTTGCTGTAGGCACTGCATTTTTACACATAAGTCCCTATGATGAGTCTCATTTTGGAGACACTACCTTTTAAGTCACGGAGGTCACGGAAAACGGACATCGGAATGGGAATTCAGAATAAACAAGGTTCACTGTTTTCGTTGGTGCTGCGTTCGTTACTTCGTTCGAACGTCAGGCAGATTGCAGACGTTGGTGCCGCGTTCGATTAGACGTTCGAACGGTGTCAGTAATTCTGGTTTTGCTGCTAGCCTCACATTAAGCCCAATTCGCACAAACCTTGGCCCACACGCCCAAGCCCACTTAAAACACATATTTAACACATGGTGAAATCAAAACAAATCTAAAAAACATATACCAAATTAAATAAAATACTTACACAAATTAAAGAAATTGTATGCCTAATTAAAATCAATCAACAAACTAAATGCCTAATCCAAGCCAATCAAATCCCTTGCTTTCCTTGTCCAACACCAAATCATATCCCTTTTTAAATACACAAATCCCTTTCCTTCTCAAACCTAACCCCTTGCCTATAAAAAGAACCCTTCACCAACCTTCTCAAGGCTAGCTAGCTCATAGACACAACTCCCCCTCACTCTCAATAACAAAAAAGATCACAAACCAAAGAATCCCCATCGCCTTGACCAAAACACATCCCGACCAGCCCCTTCACCTCACCGAAAAACACATCCCAAACAGCCCTAAAACACGCATACAACAGCCTTAAACACACACATAAAACAGCCCCCGAACCACACCATAACACCACCGAAAATAACACCCAAAACAGTAGCCAAAACATCCCAAAAACAGTAACTAAAATACAACAGCAAAACAGTAGCAGTGGCAGCGAATCGAAGTCAAAACAGCAGCAAAAGACGGAGGACGACGACCCAAAACAGTAAGACAACGAACGAGAGCAGTAAACCAGTGAACCGGAAGAGTTGCGGAGCTTTACCCCTTCCGATCTTCGTGAACGCGAGTCCGAGAGACGACTTAAAAGGTTAGACCTGAAGGCACTTTTTCATTAGTTTATATTCGTTTCTTTCATTATTGAATTTTATTCGCATGAGAGTCGTTTATAGATGCATGTTGTGGCTTGAATGAAATATATAGGATGGAAACCCAGACGTAAATTCCGTAGCCGAATCCGAATGGACGATACTGCGGTCTGTACTTGGGACACAACTCCACGTACCACTTGAGTAAACGGCACCTTCTCTTGTTTTGTGTTGCTTTGGTTTATTTATTTCTTGTTACTTAAATTCTGTTTGTCGCTTATTTGTGTATGATATAATCGAGTGCATGGGCTCAGTAAGTGCGATGGAAGGTCCCCTAATCGGGAGGGTTAAAATCCTTCACCACGATGCTTTGCCACACCGATTGATGTGTGTTCGGTTGAATGCGAGATACGTTCAATCGACACATTACGTTTAATATTGTTGCTTATTTATGCATGGTTCAATCGAGCGCATGAGCTTAGTAAGTGGAATGAAAGATCCCCTATGGGGAGGGGTTAAAGCCCTTTACCACGATGCTTTGCCGCGCCGGTTTGATGGTGTGTTTCGGTTGGATGCAAGACATGTTCAATCGGACATACTTAGTTGAATATGATTGTCTTTATGTTTGTATGCATGATGTGATATGACGCGCATGGGCTTAGTATGTTGGTCTAAAGGTCCTCTCTTTGAGAGATCAGAGCCCCCAAAAGGCCACCTTTACGGCGGTACTTCGCCGCGCCCCCTTTATTTTGTTATTTATGTATGGCGTCCCATTTCACGCATCAGGTCTGTTCCCGTTCGAAACGCGTTTACGAACGCAACTCGAACGCGCATTCATTTTGCCTTATCACGCATCAGGTCTCATTTCCATTCGAACGCGTTCACGAACGCCATACGAACGTGAACATTCTATTTCATTTCTCTTCAAACGCGTTATCAAATGCCATACGAACGCGAGCATTCTGTTTCATTTCCGTTCGAACGTGCTATCAAACGCCATACGAACGCGAGCATTCTGTTTCATTTCCGTTCGAACACGCTATCAAACGCAATACGAATGCGAACCTTCTGTTTACCGTTCGAACGCGTTTACGAACGCTACACGAACGCGCACACACTGAACTGAGTCTGTCTTATCATATTCATGCATAATTGCCTCTTGGTTGATCTTTCTTGTGTTATATAGCCAACCGTATTATTTGTATTCCTGCATTTATCTATTTTATGTTTTCTGGGGATTGTATTCAAGCATGATTAGGCTGTTAGCAGGTTATTTGGTTAATAGGTTCATGAGATAGTACTCAAGCATGATTAGGTTGTTCTTAGTTTTCCATATCATAGGATTGAAATATGTTCATGAGATTGCCATGTGATGTTGCATGTTGTGATGAACTTGTTGATGTATGCATATGAATCTAGAAGCATGATATTTTTTGGAAATAAATGTTATTTAAGCCTGGTTAAATTATTACATAAATCCTTTTATTACAAGTGACATAAGTAAGGGACCATTCCGAACCCAACGATTTGAGGTCTTCCCTTGCGAGGGGTGAGTGCGGCCTTAATCTTTATCCCCCGGTCCACACCGGGTGGCGACTCCATGTTATTTTGTACTTCCCAACTAGTACCGTGAGCCTAGAAACGGCGTTGCCCAGGTTATGTTGTCCACAGTCTGGCGACTCCACTGGGGATAGAGAATTGGCCCCGAATATTGTCTTGTATTATTATGTCATGTTTGCATCATCTTTCTTGTATGCTTATGTTTGGGAACATTGCTATTTGAATCCATCTGGATCTTTTGTTATGAGATATGGGCTTGTTGGGCCATTTAAACTGGGACAAGAACATACCTTCTGACGATTGGGCCAAAAGGCTTCTAAATAATAATGGGCCATGCTATGATTGTGTTCGGAATATTATCATTTGGATTTAGTTGGGCTCTTTTCCATAAGACATGAACTCGTTGGGCCATTTAAACTGGGACGGGTTCAATCCTATGACAGTTAGCCCAAAAACTTCTAAAATGATGATGGGCCGATTTGTGTGAGAATTTTGATAAGTTGATATATTTCTTGTATCGCATGCACCCCATGCATACATATATCATGTTAACCCTTGTGTTCTGAAAGCCATCATAGATTCCCGTTGGGTTAGAAAAGAGGGAAGACTCACCAAAATACTGAGAACAGACATGAGTGAATCGGATATTGAGGTATCCCGTATGGATCATTTGGAAAACGGTCTCGCCAAGGTCACTGAACAGTTGCAAGCCTTGACTACTGCCATGACAAATATGGCTGTGCCCCGTGCTGGGGGGAATTCTAAGAATGGGAAGTGCGAGGAGCCTCCGAATGGATTGGGGGATGATATCCCCACTTTTGATGATGATATGGCAGAGTATGCAACAGACAGAGTGATTGGGTCTCAGGCCGAGTTACAGAAACTTCGGGATCAGGTTGAGTCAGTTACCCGCAAGATGAGGGGTAAGAATGAGGATTTGCTGGATTATGACACATTGACTTTTGAGGAACAGTTGCCGGCACAGTTCAAGATGCCGGATATGGCTAAGTTCAACGGGAATGGGGATCCGAGGGTGCATCTCCGACAGTTTGTATCAGTCATGAGTTCAGTTGGCTTGTCTCAGCGCCAGGTACAGAAAATGTTTGGGATGTCACTCGAGGGGGCACCCGTAGTATGGTACCATAACCTGGACAAGCAGGTTAAGGAAGATTGGAGGGAGCTAGCTGATGCTTTCTTAAAGCAATATGTCACGGACCTGGAGATTGACTTGTCACTCCGTGACTTAGAAAATATCAAGCAGAAGCCGGAGGAAAATTTCAAGGAATATGTGGACCGCTGGAGGAGCCAGCTTCTGAAGATGCAGACCCGGCCTTCAGAAAATGACCAGATCAAAATGATCATCAAGGGCACCAAGCCCTCTATTTATGGCAAACTGAGAAGAATGACTTCGATGATTACTGATTTTCGACAGCTGAGGGAGGCAGTTATGGATATTGAGGAGGAGGAAGCTGAGAACATAAAGTTTTATGGACATAACAGAAGGAATATTGGGGGACATTCAGGGACTATGCCTGCTACTGCTGAGGTCACTGCCATTAAGAACAGACGATTTTCTAACCTTGGTAAGCCTCTTTCAAAGGTGTATTCGAAAAGCTGAAGGCGCAAGGACTCTTAAAACCTTTGGACCTAGGCCCATTCCAAATCATGTGCCACCTCACATGAACTTAAACTTATACTGTCACTTCCACCAAGAAAAAGGCCATGACACCAAAAACTGCGCCCACCTCAGACATGAAATCCAAAACCTCATCGATGCCCATACAATACCCAACCCAGAGAAAGAACAACCCAACGCACACAGAAATCCCCTACCCAACTACATGATCAACTCTGGCCTACTCGAAACCCTTGTCCTCCAAACTCTCAACCACTCAGCTTCATAGGAATAAGGGATAACAATGGTGAAGAACCATGGGCTGAAGAAGAAGGCACTATTGTTTCTCCTAGTTTATCTTGCACTTTTAATAAAGACATTGATTTTGTTTACCTGTTCAAACTTTCCTCAACAATAATAAAGGCGATCATTTTATTTATCTCCTATGACTATTACTTTCAAACTTGCAACATGAGTGTGTTCAATCTTGGTAATGTGATGCTCAGAGCGTAGGGAATCCTCAAAAGAAGCAAGCAGAAAAGATAAGTTAGCCATTCAGGAATTGGGAAATGGAGACAGTGGGACTGTTAGACTTGGAAAGAAACGGGTTCCTGGAACAAATCAGTGTAGACACAGTGGAAATGGTACTTTCCCTAAGAGAAGAATGGTCATCAATGGAATTGATGGAAGACCTAACTCAACGGGATAGGAAACTCATTCACGCATGCATGCATACACGTAACATATTTTGCATTCCTTTTTGTGTTTTGTGTTTGTTTTGTGTTCACAGGTTTTGAAGAAGAAAGAGAGAAAGCGGAAAATGAAAGCCAGTCAGAAGCATCAATATTAGCATCAGTATCAGCATGGGGGCAAGGCCCATAACAATATCAACATAGGGGCGAGGCCCATATCAATATCAGTTTGAGGGCGAGGCCCACATCAGTATCAGTTCAGGGTCGAGGCCCACATCATATTTAGCTTGGGGGCGAGGCCCATGTCAGCTCGGGGGCGAGGCCCATATCAGTTTGGGGGCGAGGCCCATATCAGTATCAGATCGAGGGCGAGGCCCATATCAGTTTAGGCAGAAAGCCTATATTTAGTTCAGCTCGGGAATAAAGCCTACATTCGGTACAATCAAGGAACAAAGCCTCATGTCAGTATAGTTCGGGAATAAAGCTCGGGAGGAATAAAGCCTCATGCCAGTATAGCTTGAGAACAAAGCTCAAGGGGAAGAAAGCCTCATATCAGTATAGTTTGAGAACAAAGCTCAAGGGGAAGAAAGCCTCATATCAGTATAGTTTGAGAACAAAGCTCAAGGGGAAGAAAGCCTCATGTCAGTATAGTTTGAGAACAAAGCTCAAGGGGAAGAAAGCCTCATATCAGTATAGTTTGAGACAAAGCTCAAGGGGAAGAAAGCCTCATGCCAGTATAGTTTGAGAACAAAGCTCAAGGGGAAGAAAGCCTCATGTCAGTACAGTTCGGGAACAAAGCCCACACTCTCAGTGCAGTTCAGGAAGAAAGCCTACATTCAGTTCAGTTCAGGAAGAAAGCCTGCATTCAATAGTTCAAGAACAAAGCTCAAGGGGAAGAAAGCCTCATGTCAGCACAGTTCGGAATAAAGCCCACACTCAGTGCAGTTCGGGAATAAAGCCCACATTCAATACAATTCATGAAGAAAGCCTACGTCCAGCAAACTCGGGAATAAAGCCCACATTCAGTTTAGTTCAGGAAAAAAGCCTGCATTCAGCTCAGTACGGGAATAAAGCACACATCCAGTGCAGTTCGGGAATAAAGCCCACATTCAGTACAGTTCAGGAAGAAAGCCTGCATTCAGCTCAGTTCATGGATAAAGCCCACATTTCAGTACAGTTCGGGGATAAAGCCCACAGTTAACACAGTCAGGGAACAAAGCTCACTCTCTACAACAATTCGGGAACAAAGCCCACGGTCAACATAATTGAAGGAAGAAAGCCTAGAGGAATAAAGCCTCATCTCAACACAGTTCAGGAATAAAGCCTCATGTTAACAGTTCGGGAACAAAGCTCGGAGGAATAAAGCCTCATCTCAACAGTTCGGGAATAAAGCTCGGGAGGAATAAAGACTCACCTCAACAGTTCGGGAATAAAGCTCGGGAGGAATAAAGCCTCACCTCAACAGTTCGAGAATCAAGCTCGGGAGGAATAAAGCCTCATCTCAACACAGTTCGAGAATGAACAAGACGGGAATGACACTCCAAGAATGGAAGCACAGTTCGAGAATGGACCACATCACAGCACGATTCGGGAATGAACCAGGGGTCGCAGCACCTCACCATCCAAATCAACTCAACACAACACATGGTAAGTCAGTGGCAGCTGGCGAGCCAGGTAAGTGAAAATGCATTGCAATAACTTTGATAGGATTGTCACTGTTAACACATTACACAAGTCCCATCAAAGTGGGGGTGACTGTAGGCACTGCATTTTTACACATAAGTCCCTATGATGAGTCTCATTTTGGAGACACTACCTTTTAAGTCACGGAGGTCACGGAAAACGGACATCGGAAGGGGAATTCAGAATAAACAAGGTTCACTGTTTTCGTTGGTGCTGCGTTCGTTACTTCGTTCGAACGTCAGGCAGATTGTAGACGTTGGTGTTGCGTTCGATTAGACGTTCGAACGGTGTCGGTAATTCTGGTTTTGCTGCTAGCCTCACATTAAGCCCAATTCGCCCAAACCTTGGCCCACACGCCCAAGCCCACTTAAAACACATATTTAACACATGGTGAAATAAAAAAAATCTAAAAATCATATACCAAATTAAATAAAATACTTACACAAATTAAAGAAATTGCATGCCTAATTAAAATCAATCAACAAACTAAATGCCTAATCCAAGCCAATCAAATCCCTTGCTTTCCTTGTCCAACACCAAATCATATCCCTTTTTAAATACACAAATCCCTTCCTTGTCAAACCTAAACCTTGCCTATAAAAAGAACCTTTCACCAACCTTCTCAAGGCTAGCTAGCTCATAGACACAACTCCCCCTCACTCTCAATAACAAAAAAATCACAAACCAAAGAATCCCCATCGCCTTGACCAAAACACATCCCGAACAGCCCCGTCAGCTCACCAAAAAACACATCCCAAACAGCCCTAAAACACTCATACAGCAGCCTTAAACACACACATAAAACAGCCCCCGAACCACACCATAACACCACCGAAAATAACACCCAAAACAGTAGCCAAAACATCCCAAAAATAGTAACTAAAATACAACAGCAAAACAGTAGCAGCGGTAGCGAATCAGAGTCAAAACAGCAGCAAAAGACGGAGGAGGACGACCCAAAACAGTAAGACAACGAACGAGAGCAGTGAACTAGTGAACCAGAAGAGTTGCGGAGCTTTACCCCTTCCGATCTTCGTGAAACGCGAGTCCGAGAGACGACTTAAAAGGTTAGACCTGAGGGCACTTTTTCATTAGTTTATATTCGTTTCTTTCATTATTGAATTTTATTCGCATGAGAGTCGTTTATAGATGCATGTTGTGGCTTGAATGAAATGGAAGAGTGTTGTCTCTTGTGGTATATAGGATGGAAACCCAGACGTAAATTCCGTAGCCGAATCCGAATGGACGGTAGTGCGGTCTGTACTTGGGACACAACTCCACGTACCACTTGAGTAAACGGCACCTTCTCTTGTTTTGTGTTGCTTTGGTTTATTTATATCTTGTTACTTAAATTCTGTATGTCGCTTATTTGTGTATGATATAATCGAGTGCATGGGCTTAGTAAGTGCGATAGAAGGTCCCCTAATCGGAAGGGTTAAAATCCTTCACCACGATGCTTTGCCGCACCGATTGATGTGTGTTCGGTTGAATGCGAGATACGTTCAATCGGACACATTACGTTAATATTGTTGCTTATTTATGCATGGTTCAATCGAGCGCATGGGCTTAGTAAGTGGAATGAAAGATCCCCTATGGGGAGGGGTTAAAGCCCTTTACCACGATGCTTTGCCGCGCCGGTTGATGTGTGTTCGGTTGGATCCAAGACACGTTCAATCGGACATACTTAGTTGAATATGATTGTCTTTATGTTTGTATGCATGATGTGATATGACGCGCATGGGCTTAGTATGTTGGTCTAAAGGTCCTCTCTTTGAGAGATCAAGAGCCCACAAAATGCCACCTTTATGGCAGTACTTCGCCGCGCCCCCTTTATTTTGTTGTTTATGTATGGCGTCCCATTTCACGCATCAGGTCTGTTCCCGTTCGAACACATTTACGAACACAACTCGAACGCGCATGCATTTTGCCTTATCATGCATCAGGTCTCATTTCCGTTCGAACGCGTTCACGAACGCCATACGAACGCGTTATCAAACGCCATACGAACGCGAGCATTCTGTTTCATTTCCGTTCGAACGCGCTATCAAACACCATACGAATGCGAGCATTCTATTTAATTTCCGTTCGAACGCGCTATCAAACGCTATACGAACGCGAACCTTCTGTTTACCGTTCGAACGCGTTTACGAACGCTACACGAACGCGCACACACTGAACTGAGTCTGTCTTATCATATTCATGCATAATTGCCTCTTGGTTGATCTTTCTTGTGTTATATAGCCAACCGTATTATTTGTATTCCTGCATTTATCCATTCTATGTGTTCTGGGGATTGTATTCAAGCATGATTAGGCTGTTAGCAGGTTATTTGGTTAATAGGTTCATGAGAGTACTCAAGCATGATTAGGTTGTTCTTAGTTTTCCATATCATAGGATTGAAATATGTTCATGAGATTGCCATATGATGTTGTATGTTGTGATGAACTTGTTGATGTATGCATATGAATCTAGAAGCATGATATTTTTTGGAAATAAATGTTATTTAAGCCTGGTTAAATTATTACATACATCCTTTTATTACAAGTGACATAAGTAAGGGACCATTCCGAACCCAACGGTTTGAGGTCTTCCCTTGCGAGGGGTGAGTGCGGCCTTAAATCTTTGTCCCGGTCCACACCGGGTGGCGACTCCATGTTATTTCGTACTTCCCAACTAGTGCCGCGAGCCTAGAAACGGCGTCGCCCAGGTTCTGTTGTCCACACTTGCTGAAACAACATCCATTATCCCAACCCTCATTGTGTAGTCACCTTCAGCATGGTCCTTGTAGGCACTGCATTTTTGCATGTAAGTCTCGATGATGAGCCTCGTACGGAGGCACTACCTCTTATGTCGCGGAAGTCGCGGAAAACAGACGTTGGAAGGGAAATGTCAAGAATTGACGTTTTGTTGGACTTTATTCGCTTGTTTAGCTTCGGGTTCACTCGTTAGATCTCCGTTTTAAAATCCCCCTTGGCCCAAAACCCCCACAAGCCACAATTCCTTGGCCTAAACATCAAAACCCACGCCCAAAGCCCACCAAGACACCAAAGCCCATGAAACCAAATCAAAACACACACCAAGCCCACCTAAACCAAGTCTCACGCCCTTTACACACATTTACCCCTCCACTAACTATTCAAACAACCAAAATAACTTTTCACCAAGCATGTTCCACACCCTTGACTTCACATTTACCTTACCTCCCACTTTCAACAAAGTCTTCAAGCCATTAATGACATTTCCCCACACCATTTAACTCACTAAGCCCCACGCCCATGACTAAGCCACCTCATTTCCCATTTTGTCAACAAAGCATGCATACCCAATTAATAAGCCTCCAACAACATTGGCCTACGTAAACAACCCAAAATCCCACCATTCTTTCGGGAAGAGCACATACATAGCACATATAGGCACAAACTTTCCCCAAATCCCTCTCCATTCACGCATTAAAACCTCTCCATTCACGCCCAAATTAGCTCCTAGAACCAGCCCCCTAAAGGCACACAGATCAGCCCCTTCATTCCAGCCCTTAACACGTCCATTTAGCCCTCATTCCACCCTTTTGAAGTCACGTCCATTCAGCCCTCACTACAGCCCCTGAAACACATAAGATACCCCAGAAAATTAGCCCCCTGAAACATAAAAAAAAACCAACCAGAAACTACCGTGAAAACACCCCTCCATCACCAAGAAATTGCAACTCCTTCACTTCCTTTTGTCCCATATTGGTGAGGAAACACACTCCCCTTTTAACTACACTCCTTCACGTACAAGGAAAAACCAAAACAATCACCCTTCCCTTCAATCCCACATCGATTAGGAAACCACTCACCCTCAATTTCCTTCTACACACCACAACGCCAACACGCTCATGTCCCTCACTCAGCACACACTCGCATGCACGATCAGCCATGCCCACACTACCACATGTCCTCACTTAAACCAGCCCAAACATAGCCACAAATGTGCCAGTAAACACGCCCAAACTGCTCCCTATTCAGTCCCGCAAATTGCCTCACAAATAGGCCCAAAATCCTCCTCAAAGTCACGCCAAATAGCCCACTGCACTGCCCCTACTGCATCACCGAATATCCCACTACATTGCCAGTAATTGCCGCATAAATAGCCCCTAAAACAGTCCAGAAACTGACCCAAAACTGTACCAAAAAAATGTCCAGAAATCCCTTCAAAAATCACCAAAACTGCAGCCCTTGAGTCCCTAAAACCGACACCAAAACAGTCCCAAATTAACCCAAAACAGTGACCAGAAAATACCCTTAAAACAGCAGCAAAACGGAGTGAAAACAGCAGCCCAAACAGTGAAATAGTGAGGAAAAACATTGGATTAGTGAACCAGAAAAGTTGCGGAATATCAACTCTTCCGACGGCCGTGTAACGTAGTTTCGATAGACGACTAAAGAGGTTAGACCTGAGGGCACCCTTTTTGTTTATTCTCTTTTATTCGTATTTATTTTATTGCTTTATTTCATATAAGTATTGTGGATTGGTACATGATGTGAATTCCGGGTGAATGGAATATGTGTTCCTTCTTGTGGTATATTGGATGGAAACCAGGACATAAATTTCGTAGCCGAATCCGAATGGACGGTATTATGGTTTGCACTCGGGATACAATGCCCCGTATAACTTGAGAGATTCACATATTTCATTTCATCCAAACTTGTATTCGAGCATGATTAGGCCGTTAGAAGGTTATTTTATTTTTAGCATGACTTAGTTATTTTCTTTCGCAATAGGAGCTTAATTTGCATTATGTTTAAGTCGTATTTATTCAACATGCTTATTGTGTGATATCATGTGTTTGCCGTTATAACAGTTTACTTTTGAAGCATGCAAACCTAGATTTGGGCTTTATAAGAATTTAGACTACTTTGACCAATATGTATGTTGAGTAGACTTGGTTAAAATTGCACAAATTCATTCATTACAAATGACATAAGTAAGGGACCATTCCGAACCCAACGGGTTGAGGTCTTCCCTTGCGAGGGGTGAGTGCGGCCTTAAATCATTTTCCCTATTCACACCGGGTGGCGACTCCATTATTCTCCGGTTTAGTCCCTTGCGGGCTACTTCGTACTCCCAACCGGGCCGCGAGCCCAGAACAGCATGCGTCGCCGAATTTCTGTGTCCTACAGTCCTTCAATGAATCAAGTAGCTGTAAAGAACAACAGACATGGTTAGTGGCTCCAGAATCAACAATCCATGCAGATTTATCATCCTCCACTAAAAAAGATTCGATGACAAGTAAATCGTATTTGCCTGTGACCTTCTTCTCTTGCAGCTCAGTAAGGTATTTAGGATAGTTCCTTTTCCAATGCCCATCCATGTTGTAATGGAAACACTTCCCTTGGGCTTGGCATCATTGAAGCTTATCTTGTTTTTCTTCATAGGCTTTGCCTTAGCCTTTCCAGTGCATTTCTTCTTGTTTTTGGCAGAATTAGAAGATTAAGGAACATTTGCCTCTCCATTGGGCTTACGAGGATCCACCAGTATGGACTCGTAATGGGTGAGCTCATTTAGTAGCAGATTCAGAGTAAAAGATAACTTTTTTATAACATAGTTACTTTTAAACTGCAGGAAACTCTTCAAAAGAGTTTCCATGATCATGGTCACCTGGCTACGCTCGTCAATACGAGCTCCATGAGTTTCGATCGTGTTGAGGTAGGTCATCATCCTTAAGACATGCTCTCAGACTGATGTCCCTTCATTCATCCTAGTGGTCATTGATGAGACTATAGCCTCATAACACTGTTGCTCCGAAGGCTGCCCGAATATGCCTTGCAATGACTCCATCATCAAAGATAATGTAGCCATATGATCATGCTTTATAGGAAGAACCTCAGACATCCTCGCTAGCAACTAGTAGCGAGTTTTCTCATTAGCCATGACCCATTTCTGGTAGGCATCGTGCACAGTTTGGCAGAGTTTCTGGCGGGCTCGGGAGGATATTCCTTAGTCAAGACAAACTTAAGGTCTTCATAGTCAGAATGGCGTTCTTGTTACTTTTCCATTTAACATAATTTTCTCCCATCAATTTGTCATTAGAGAGAATAACAATAATTGGAGAAATTATGGCTGAAATAAAATAAAAGAAACATGCATTTAAAATCCATTCATCACATATTAAAATCATCAAACATTTAGGCATAGAATTAAACATGATGCATGAACCATGTATAATGAATTAGAAACCTAAGAGAATTACTATGTCACATAAATCTATCATCCCACAAATAAGTGCCGCCGTAGGGTAGGTCAAGTATTTGAATGAAAGATCGAGACAATCTCAATTGATTAATATATACAGGAATAACTCTTGTTCCTATATTAACCAACCACCATTTGATTTGATCAAGGAATTTCGATTAACATTTAATCATTCATTCATGAGTGTAACCCGTTGTTTCAAAACCTTGGACTTGACTAGTGAAGTGCCACTGTAGGGTAGGTCAATTCACCAGATAGATCAATTTTCCTACCCCTGAACAGCCCCTAAACAACAGCTCAGATCTGATCCGTTTTACACTCAAAACACACATACAACTCATTATTTTTTTTTGTAATGGCTGGTTGTTGTTTTTCTGCAACTATTTTGGAGGATTAAATCACTCCAAATCAGCCCCAAAACCTCCACAAAATGTCATTTTATGTTCTCTAATATTTATGGAAAAAGAAAAACGAGCCCCGAAAACACCCAAGGTGATGCGACAGTGAGTAGTTTTTCTGCTCACTACTATGTATTGTAAAAGACAAGAAGATGATGATGATTTTGATTCGACTCCGAATGGTCTTCAGGCCTTTGTCTCGCAACCAACAGAAACTAGTGTGAGCTAGACTCACAAAACAATCTCTAAACACTTTTGAGATAAAAATTATCACACCCGAATTTTTCTTTTATTTTTGTTCACTCTCTTTTTCTTTCAACACTTTAGAGAAAACTATGAACAAAAGGTGGATATGTTTGAAAATATGAATTACGGTAAAAGGATAACACACTTACCCTTTTATACTTAGGGTTTAATATTTCAAAAAATAAAACAAACCCAAACCATTTGGCCAGCCCTTGGGTAATTTCGAAACCACCAACTTTTGCTTAATTGTCATCTTTATGACATTAGAATGTTACTAAACAAAAAAATAATTAGCATTGATGAAAAATTGATTCTTAAAAAATCTTATTTTTTTTAAAAAAAAAACATTATTTCCTAAAATGTCATATTAAACACTTTAATATATTTAATAAATTAAATGATTATCTTATTATCATTTATTTATTAAAGACCTTATATTAAACATAATATAAAGTTACATGTGTGATAAAATATATTATTAATCCCATTAATAATAATATATTATATGTGAGTATATAATTAGACTACCCAATTATATTTAATTTGCTATAGTATATCGAGCTAGCATGAGGACCTACGGTTCCGAGCTCCAATAATCCCAGAATATTAATTAAACTCTTAATTAAATATTTCAAATTATTAACTTCAGGTTATTCCACTAAGAACCCAAAGCTGCACTCTTGTTGCCATTGATGGATAAAATAAGTCGAACTACTTCGGTGTCCATCAATATAGTCATTACATACGGATTGGCCCTTCATGAGTATTTCATAATTAGAGTCGGGTCATAATATCCGTTATACCCCTCTAATTATTTTTACCTTAAGTACCATTGATTCTTTAATGAGTGATTTATTTATAACCATTATGAATTTTAATCTTTCTATTCACAACAGAAAGACTTGAGCGCTTAATGAATCAACCCTTAAGGAAGATACTCATTTACTTCTCGTAAGAAGAATTGAACTCCATATCTAAGTAAAATGTCCCCAGCTACACACCAAACCATGTCCCCAGAATACATAGCTATTGGTCGGGATTACTACACCAACCTCACCTTTGTAAATCAAAGGACATAACCTGCTATGCAGGAGTTCGTAGTACACTCAGGATTCAGATCAATCTATATATGACCATCTAGTAGATTGAAATTAATTTATTTATTTAAAGGATATTATAAGAAATTCATTTCTATTTGGGTCCAGTCCTATATGATCACAACATATAAGGTGCCTCCATTCTCATGTCACCACATGGACGATCTTGGATCAAGGTCGCCATGCAATTATAGAATGGACCGCATCTATAGAGAAACCACAAATAAAATACCAGCTTTGTTTGCTCTCTATGGACTCTTTTTTATTACTAATTTCAGACTTAAATCCTCTTGTGTATGACACTCATACACTAAGTCTGAAGGCAAATGAGTAATCGAGGGTAAACAAGATAATTTACAATTTGTGATTTAAATCAAACATTTGATAAATGAATATTGCATCTTTTAGTTCATAACAAATAATTCTGTTTACATAATATGAAACTCTATGGCATATATCCCAATAGGGTGAAATCCTATATTTTAGGATCGATGGTTCTAGATTTGCTAAGACAATACATAGAGGTACCTGATCCTTAGCATTATGAGAAGACTCAAAAAGTTGTTCGAAGCAAATCAAGAAATTGAAAAATATCTTAGGTATAAAGAATTATTCTGTGCTACGCTCAAGGATGAAAGAGCGGTGAACATTCATGTTTTGAATATGATAGATTATATTCGATATTTGAAACGATAGGGCATTATGATTTATGAATGGTTAGGTCAAAATTTGATTATATCTTCTTTACCTGGTACTTATGCTGGCTTTGTGTTAAACTTTCATATGCATTCGATGCAAGCCAGTTATGAAGAATTTCATAACATGTTATGCTTGATGGAGCATGATTTGAAGAAAGGAAATCCCACCTTGTACCTTCATGGTGGAGAAAGCTCTTCAAAGACTTATACAAAGTCAAATAAAATCAAAATGGGAAAGAAGAAGATATCAAAGAGAAACCCCAAGAAGCACAAAGCTGCAAGACCGCATATAGCTCGTGATGCATGTCTACACTGCAAGAAGTCTGGACACTAGAAAAAAGATTGTCCAGATATGAAATGAAAGGTAGGACCCTCAGGTACGCTTTGTATTTTTCCTATTAATGACAAAAACGGACAAAAATGCGTCAACATGGATATTTTGGTCTTTATCGCGTCGCGCCGCCAAGCCTTCCACGTCGCGACGTCTAAAATGCGCCGAACAGTGCTAACGTGCGCCGGGTCCAAAAATCAGAATCTGAGAAAAGTTTGACTTTGCTAAAATGCGCCGTGCCATGTGTCACCATCACAGCCGATCTGCTAATATGCGCCGTGCCACGTGTCAGCATCCTACGGTGCCGACAGTCATCGACCCCACGTGTTCCACATGTCATTCCATGTCATCAGCCACATCAGCAAGTCAACAAGTCAAATCGCCACGTGTCGTGCCACATCATCATCAGCCAATCAGGAAGTGACACGTGTCGCAATTCTACGGTGCCGACAGTCTCTTTCCCACGTGTCGCCACGTCAGCGCCACGTCAGCATCAATTATTGGATATCTTATCCTTATCTGACACGTGGCGGATAAGAATCTCAGCGACCAATCAGAAGCCGCCACGTGTCACAATAATTGAAGCCCAACCACTCTGCCACGTGTCACCTTATAAGCTTATCCAGAATCTTCAAACCAGCGAACCTGAGCTTGCCACGTCGACAGATGCTATCGTAGCGACGCCAGAGGCCTTGGCGTCGCGACGCTGGAAGCTTATCCGCGCCTATAAATTGAGCTCGAGATTTCAGAATTCAGTGCACCACTCTCTCTCTTTATTCTAACTAAAGAGAGAGTTTCTCTCTCTAGATTCTTTAGTTTTTTAGTTTTTTTAGTTTTTTTAGTTTTTTAATTTTAGTTTTGTAAATAATTTTAATTACGTTTTGTATTAATAGTAATTTAATTTTTACTTTTTACTTTTTACAGTTTTTACTATTTACCATGAGGAGGTAACTTCTCCAGCTAGGGTGAAAGGTAATTCTTTTACTCTTACTATTTAGATTAATCTCCCTTAAAAATAATATATTCACTATTTAAAATATTGACTTAAAAAGGATACCGCCAGATTGACGGTTGGTAATTCATTTTAATCTGATTTAAACCTGACTAATAAAGGATACCGCCAGATTGGTCGGTTGGTAATTTTGGTTCCGCCTTTATGGCTGGTTGGACTTAATTTGACTTAATCAGGTTACCGCCTTTATGGCTGGTTGGAAAAAAGAATCACAAGTTTATATATTATTTTATGGGAGATATCTAAATTAGTAGTAGCAAAAGTAATTCCTTTTACCTTAGCATTTTATTTTATTTTACTTTTCAGTTTTACTTTATGTCTTTTACTTTTAAGTTGTTATTAGCCCTAGTTATTGTTAGTTATCCGGGGTTGTGATGAATTCTAATATCACCGGTTTATAAGGGGTTATTTTATAGTTTGGGTAATTTAACGGTTTACTTATTAAGTCTTAAGCTTAATGCTTCTTGTTGTCTGATCACCAATAAGATTGATGTGGTAAATCTAAAATGAACTAGACATAGGGATTTTAGGTTTCAGCCTTAGACTTAATAGCCCACGATCTTCCTTGAGGATAGATAACCCTTTAATAGATTTCCTTACAGGATAGGAATATACCTGTCGGGCGGGGGTAGGCATAATTGGAACTTAAACTTAATGAATCCAGATAATTGGTTGACATAGACATATGGTTCAATTGGGTTAAACTGGGTATTTGCGTCTGACCATCGACAGAGGCTTTTGCATAATTTAGTGTTCCAGGTTAGTAAACTGATTTATTACACAAACATAAAATAACCACTTCATCTTTTAAAAGATATTAGAAGGATTCACAACCCTAGATCTTTGTGTCTTTTGTTATTTTCCTTAGTATTTTCTTTTGTCTTTTTATTTATTTATTTATTTATTTATTTTGTAAAACCACTTTCAACCAATCAAACAATCATTCTCTTCTCCCTATAATTAGATATTTGTAAATAAATAGTATCAATAATTAATAACAATAGTAGGAATTAAGTCCTCGTGGGATCGATATTTTTATACTACTTGAACGATACGTGCGCTTGCGTTATACGTGTGTGTTTACGCCGGTCAAGTTTTTGGCGCCGTTGCCGGGGACTTATATTTATTGAGTTGTTAATTTTGAAGCTATCTAATTTACTTGTATCTAATTTTCTTTATCTGTAATTTTATTTCTTTCTTCTGTTTTCAGGTGATTGAACAAATGGAACATTACTGGGAGATTGAGAGATTATGAGCTTTACAAGAAGATACACCCCACATCTGGGAGCAACAGTCCGGTTTTCTGAGGCTGTTGTCCAGCCCAACAATTATCACTGGATGCCAGAACCAAACAATACCACATTTGCTCAACAGAACGAAATGGGGAGATGTTTAATATGTGATTGTAACCACCCGAGCGATCAATGTATATACCTTTCAGAGTGGCAGAATTTTCAGAATCATTCAAAGTATGAAAAACCATCACATTTTCCATCTTATCCACCATCCATAAGCGATTTTCATCAACAACTAGAACCATCAGAGGAAGATCAGTTGTTAAACATGCTCAAAGATATGTTCGAGTGGGATTCAATGCTTGAAACAAGCCAGAATCAATTGGAAAGTATTCAGAGACAATCAGAATTCATTCAGAGGATGACAGATCAAATGAGACAATTCACAGAAAACCAGGACTACATACCTCAAGAACCAGTTTCAGATGACACTGATGAAGCCTTCAAATCCCAATCATTTCACAATGACACTTCAACAGAGGAGGAAGCTGAGCAGTATCAACAACCAGAGGTATCAGTTCAGGAGCCCGAACCAGCAAAGTCTCAATTTGACTTTTATTATTCAGATTCTGACGAGGATGAAGCTGATCTATTTGTACCAACTGCACCAACAACGGAGGATCAAACATTCAATCCTCAAAATGAAGATCTTGGAGCATGCTTTACCATGATTTTTGAAGAAAATCTTACTGAACCATCCATTCCAGTCATATCAGAGGATGAAGACCTAAAATCTGACATTTCTTTATATCATCAGGTTGACAATTTTGAAGCATGTATATCACAGATGACAGATGAAGAACTGAATACAGAAATTTTAAAAGACATCTGTGAAGAAAAGGTGGAGCAAGAAACAGAGCAAATGAAGGAGCAAATGTCTGACCTTAATAAAGATCCAGAGCATTCAGGAGAAACATCACTGTTTTGGGGAGTACAAATCAAAGATATCACCCAGAAGCTTGACAGAATGGAACTTCCATTCCAAGTCAAGCACCATATGAGACCTCCTGATTTTATTTCTTTCTTTGCAGGAACCACTGGAACAACAAGTAGTAAAAAGGTGGCTTTCTGCTACTTTACCGTTGGAAGAGACCCTTCAAAAGCAACGCTCACGGGATTGTCTTTAATCGGACATCCAAAACGACATTGAAACCACCTTAACAGATGAATTTCATTCACGTCTGGCTGAAGACAAAAAATTTAGCGCTAGCAGGGAGGCAACCCATGCAATTTGTTGTAATTTGTTTTCATATTTTGTGTGAACTTTTTAATTTTGTGTGTTATTTTTGTAGGGAAAGGCACAAACGAAGCATTTTAAGACAGAAGGAATTGTGTTTGGCAATCAAAGATGAGAAACAATTCATTAGCGATGGCTGAGCAATGAATGAATTCTTGAGACGCATCCTAATGAAGTTATACTAAGCGAGTGGCGTATTGCGTACACAATTCTATTGCCTTAATTATTGCTTTGATTCGCTTTTCTGTTGTAATTATCTTTATTTTCGTAGACAGGATCCAGACTTTTTGACTTTTCACGATTTCTTTTGTTGCTTAGCTAACAATCATCCTTTGGAAGATATTAGTGCTATTATTACTCACTCTTTTCAGGTACTATAAATTCAGCCAGTCATTACACTTTTGAAGGCATCCTGATTTGAAAAGGAAATACATAAAAAATGGAAGCCACTTCAAGAAGACGAGTTGAAAACATCTGTATGTTTTGCGGTAGTAGTGTTGGAGTTAAGCCGCAATACGTAGAAGCAGCACAAGAATTGGGTCGAGTCTTAGCTGCAAGGAATATGCACTTAATATATGGCGGAGGAAATCTTGGACTTATGGGGATCGTTTCAAAGGCTGTACACGAAGGAGGCAGTCATGTTTTGGGAATCATTCCAAAACCCTTGGCAGAGGCAAATCTTATTGGATCATCAAATGGTGAGGAACTGATCGTGTCAGGTATGTCTGAACGATTGGTAGAAATGATTAACCGTACTGATGCTTTTATCGCTTTGCCAGGTGGCTTGGGTACATTGGAGGAAATTCTTATAGTACTATCTTGGGCGAACCTGAACATACACCAGAAACCAATTGGACTGCTAAATGTTAATGGGTTTTATGATTTTCTTTGTGTGTTTCTTGATGATGCTCGGAGAAATGGGTTCGTGTCAAAACCTTTAAAAGAACTCATCTTTACTGCCAGAACCGCTCCGGATCTGATAGACCAACTCATAGCCTATGAACCACAAGTTGACCCTATCCTTTCAAAGATAAATTGGTCCGAGGACGATCGTGGTAAGAGACGTAGAATTAATCTGGATCTTAACCTTTAATTTCCTGTAGAATTTCAGCTAACCAGGTATTATTTTCTTAACTCTCCTTTTATTGTTAAAGACATTGGGGACAATGTCTCATTTAGGTTTGGGGGAGAGAATTAGTTGATCAGTACCTTGTTTTTAGTTTGTGTGTTGTTTTTATTTTTAGTCCAAAATTTTTCGAAAATACAAAAAAAATTGAAAATTTTTCAAAAATTACAAAAATATTTTGTGTTTTTGTGTTTTTATTTTGACTAAAAGGGTGAAATTGGTAAAAGGTAGCTGAGTAAGGAATTTCCACTCCTGAGACGTATCTCAAACCTATTTCGAAACAAGTTAATTTTTGTTTATTTTATTTTGAATTATTTAATTTGTGAATTCTCCTTAAAACGGACTAAAATGGATCTTCATATGCTCAGTTGACAGATGTTATCAACATATATAGTAACATACGGACATGAGCTAAAAATTGAAAAGTTTGTAATATTCAGTGCTTAGTTTAATTGGAGGAAACATCTCAAAAAGCAATGGAGTAAAAAAAAAAAAAAAATCCGAGATCCGGGTTATTAAGTCTGTAAGGGTGTTTTAACACCTAGTGCCCTAAAACCAACTGGTTTGGGAGTCACTGGCCCAAAGCTCGTTACATGGATCGAAGATGCTGCAAAAATATATATATTTGAAGTCTGAGTAATTAAGTCCGTAGGAGTGTCTTAACACCTGGTGCCCTAAAACCAACTGGTTTGGGAGTCACCGACCCAACACTCGCTGCATAGATGGAAGATATTGTATATAAATAAAAAAATAGAGAAAAAGTGAAAAATCAAAGAAAAAATCAGAAAAATGAGAAAAATTATTCCATTGGTCTAAAAAGGTGTGAAATCTGATAGAACTTTAGGACAAAAATATTACTCTCTTCTCAACTGCACTTATGACTGTTGTGGGCAAAAATAAGTTGTTTAATATTTTGTTGGCTATGTATATGAAGAATGGTAAAAATAATCGGAGAATTTGCTTATTCAGTAATTTAGAATGAAACAAAACAACTAGTAACTTGCAGTAGAAGTTTCACCTGATTAGTCACTAACATCTTTATTCTCTTTTCTCTTGTCTTTTTGCTTTTGTGTGCATTAGTTTTAACTAACTTTTTACTTTTGTAAAATGTTTGTGGGTATCATTGCTGTAAACCCTCACGAGACTACAACTCGTCCACTAGGGACACCTAGGGGTTTAAAGGCTTGTTGCATACGCTAAATGCAACCGTGATCCCTACGAAAGTGGCTTAGTTAATTTATTTATGTTATTTTATTTTGTGTTTTGCTCGAGGACTAGCAAAATGTTAGGTTTGGGGGTGTGATGAGTGGTATTTATATCACTTATTCCCACTCATTTGACATAATATTTCGTATAGTTTCTCGAGTTTTGTGAACGTTTTGATGTATTTTGTGTTATTTTGTAGATAAATAAAGTTTGGAAAGCATTGGAGGCAATTTGGGGCAAAAACGGACAAAAATGCGTCAACATAGATATTTTGGTCTTTATCGCGTCGCGCCGCCAAGCCTTCCGC
Source organism: Zanthoxylum bungeanum (assembly GCA_019454045.1). Taxonomy (NCBI): domain Eukaryota; kingdom Viridiplantae; phylum Streptophyta; class Magnoliopsida; order Sapindales; family Rutaceae; genus Zanthoxylum; species Zanthoxylum bungeanum. The sequence goes on from SKCR01044069.1 coordinate 36,885, forward strand.
GTCGCGACGTCTAAAATGCGCCGAACAGTGCTAACGTGCGCCGGGTCCACAAATCAGAATCTGAGAAAAGTTTGACTTTGCTAAAATGCACCGTGCCACGTGTCACCATTACAGCCGATCTGCTAACATGCGCCGTGCCACGTGTCAGCATCCTACGGTGCCGACAGTCATCATCGCCACGTGTTCCACGTGTCATTCCATGTCATCAGCCACGTCAGCAAGTCAACAAGTCAAATCGCCACGTGTCGTGCCACATCATCATCAGCCAATCAGGAAGTGACACGTGTCGCAATTCTACGGTGCCAACAGTCTCTTTCCCATGTGTCGCCACGTCACCGCCACGTCAGCGCCACGTCAGCATCAATTATTGGATATCCTATCCTTATCTGACACGTGGCGGATAAGAATCTCAGCGACCAATCAGAAGCCGCCACGTGTCACAATAATTGAAGCCCGACCACTCTGCCACGTGTCACCTTATCAGCTTATCCAGAATCTTCAAACCAGCGAACCTGAGCTTGCCACGTCGACAGATGCTGGCGTAGCGACGCCAGAGGCCTTGGCGTCGCGACGCTGGAAGCTTTTCCGCGCCTATAAATTGAGCTCGAGATTTCAGAATTCAGTGCACCACTCTCTCTCTTATATTCTATCTAAAGAGAGAGTTTCTCTCTCTAGATTCTTTAGTTTTTAGTTTTTTTTAGTTTTTTTAGTTTTTTAATTTTTAGTTTTGTAAATAATTTTAATTACGTTTTGTATTAATAGTAATTTAATTTTTACTTTTTACTTTTTACTTTTTACAGTTTTTACTATTTACCATGATGAGGTAACTTCTCCAGTTAGGGTGAAAGGTAATTCTTTTACTGTTACTATTTAGATTAATCTCCCTTAAAAATAATATATTCACTATTTAAAATATTGACTTAAAAAGGATACCGCCAGATTGGTCGGTTGGTAATTCATTTTAATCTGATTTAAACCTGACTAATAAAGGATACCGCCAGATTGGTCGGTTGGTAATTTTGGTTCCGCCTTTATGACTGGTTGGACTTAATTGACTTAATCAGTTACCGCCTTTATGGCTGGTTGGAAAAAAGAATCACAAGTTTATATATTATTTTATGGGAGATATCTAAATTAGAGTAGCAAAAGTAATTCCTTTTACCTTAGCATTTTATTTTATTTTACTTTTCAGTTTTACTTTATGTCTTTTACTTTTAAGTTGTTATTAGCCCTAGTTATGTGTTAGTTATCCGGGGTTGTGATGAATTCTAATATCACCGGTTTATAAGGGGTTATTTTATAGTTTGGGTAATTTAACGGTTTACTTATTAAGTCTTTAGCTTAATGCTTCTTGTTGTCTGATCACCAATAAGATTGATGTGGTAAATCTAAAATGAACTAGACATAGGGATTTTAGGTTTCAGCCTTAGACTTAATAGCCCACGATCTTCCTTGAGGATAGATAACCCTTTAATAGATTTCCTTACAGGATAGGAATATACCTGTCGGGCGGGGGTAGGCATAATTGGAACTTAAACTTAATGAATCCAGATAATTTGGTTGACATAGACATATGGTTCAATTGGGTTAAACTGGGTATTTGCGTCCGACCATCGACAAAGGCTTTTGCATAATTTAGTGTTCCAGGTTAGTAAACTGATTTATTACACAAACATAAAATAACCACTTCATATTTTAAAAGATATTAGAAGGATTCACAACCCTAGATCTTTGTGTCTTTTGTTATTTTCCTTATTATTTTCTTTTTGTCTTTTTATTTATTTATTTTGTAAAACCACTTTCAACCAATCAAACAATCATTCTCTTCTCCCTATAATTAGATATTTGTAAATAAATAGTATCAATAATTAATAACAATAGTAGGAATTAAGTCCTCGTGGGATCGATATTTTTATACTACTTGAACGATACGTGCGCTTGCGTTATACGTGTGTGTTTACGCCAGTCAGAGGGTCAAAAGAACATTAAACAAATGAGAGATCCAGCTTAGAGTTAGGAATTGCAAGACATTGGATGTCAATGTTAGTGTTCCTAGAACATGCCAAGGATCTCTAAGAGTGATTCGTGTGTGAATATTCAAAGAAGTTGCGGAAAAATACTTACAATGAGTGGATGAGTTTCAAAACTTTCCATTGATGTAGGTGGAAGCTCCAAGCTTTCATGAGTGTTTCCAACACTTGGGTGAGTTTCCATATCATCTTGATTCACTCCTTTAAGTGCTAGCTTGAACAAAATTTGAAAGAAAATTTTCTCCTCCAAGGAGTTTAAGGTTCGGCCAAGAGAGGTAAGGAAGAGAAAGTTTGTGTTTTTTATTTTGTTTCTAAAATAATTACCAAAGTCAAACTCTAAAAAATGTGTATATACTTTTCAAAAAGAAATACAAAGTGTGTTGGACAAGTTTCCAACAAAAGCCATCAATCACTTCCATCACCAAAAGTTGATTAATGATGTAAGTGAAGTGGGCCCCACTTTAAATTCAAAATTCAAGTGGGCTTGCTCAACACACTTCGGGCTCGGATTCGTTTAATTCGATTAAATGAATTTTTTATCGCGACGTAATTAAAAATAATTCAATTAAATAATAATGCATCGCAAAATTATTATGAAAGTCGCTTACGAATTAATTTCAAATTAATTCATTCGCTTGAATTAAAATCAAATTTTAATTCCGTATTGAAATCCGATTTCAATTAATATATCCAATATATTATTTAGCCCAAATAAATAAATTAAATAGAAAAATCTAATTTAACTATTAAATTTATTTTACAGATTAATTCCAAATTAATCGCGTTCTCTCTTCTTGTCGAATTAATCCCAGATTAATTCTTGACGCAATTAATCCCAAATTAATTATCTCTCTGTTAATTAATCCTAGATTAATTCTTGTCGTAATTAATCCTAGATTAATTTTCTCTTTCATAATTAATCCCGGATTAATTCTGTTCGAGTCAAATCTCATCGGTGAATCTTTGGGAAGCGACCCAAGAGATCCCTCGATATGTTGGCAGTAAATACGGTCATCGGACTATCCGAACACGTGTAAGTGTCCTAGACATGCCACGGGATCTCTAAGCGTGATTCGTGTGTGAATAAAAATCAAAAATAACTTGCGGAGGATTTACATTGATCGGTTGAGTTCAAAACTTCCATGGACGTTGAAGCTTCCAAGCTATTGGATGAGTATCCCTATCACCATCTTTTGACTCCCTTATGTGCTAGTAAGAACAAATGGAATAAATTTTATCTCCCTAGGAGAAACAAATTCGTCCAAGAGAGAAAGAGGGAAGCATTCGGTCTTGTTTCAAAAACAAAGACAGTGGCCAAATTCCAATTGCGCAGGTCAAAGACCATATTGACTCTTCAAAAGGAAGGCATTTGCCAATTGCGTTTATTTCTTAAAGAAAAGCAAAATATATTGCTTTTGGCCATGTCAGAGAGCAGACTATTCATTTCTTTATTCGGCCAATAGCCAAGAAAATAAACATAGTGCCATTCTTTTGACCTTTGAGGTCAGCGGCCACTTTGGCCTTAAGATCAATGGCCATTTCGGCCAATAGCGAAAGAAGATGGCCAATACGGCCAAAAGAACAAAACAAGGCCATTTCAGCCAAGCAGAGGCAATAAGGCCATTTCGGCCAAAATTGCTAGGGAGAGAGATTAACCAAAATTATTAAATGTGTTGAGTGTTTAAATAATATCCAAACACTATTGCCAACCACTTCTATCAATTATTGAAAATTGATGTGAGTCATGTGTCTCACCCATTTAATTCCAAATCTAGTTGGCTTTCTCAACACACTTTGGGCTCAGATCCGTTTAATCCGATTAAACGAATTTTCGGTCGCGGTATAATTAAATCCAATTTAATTAAATAATAATACATAGTAAAATTATTACGAAAATCGCTCGCGAATTAATTCCAAATTAATTCGTTCGCTAAAATTAAAATCCAATTTAATTTCTTGTTGAAATCCAATTTCAATTAATATATCTAATATATTATTTAGCCCAATTAAATAAATTAAATAGTAAACTCTAATTTAACTATTAAATTTATTTTACCGATTAATTCCAAATTAATCGTGTTCTCTCCCTTCGAAAAATTTAATCCCAGATAAATTCTCGACGTAATTAATCCCGGATTAATTCTTTCTCTGATAATTAATCCCAGATTAATTCTTGCCGTAATTAATCCCAAATTAATTTTCTCTCTTTATTAATCCCAGATTAATATTCTCTCTCTTAATTAATCCCAGATTAATATTGTTCGAGTTAAACATCATCGGTGAATCTTTGGGATGCGACCCAAGAGATCCCTAGATATGTTGGCATTAAATACGGTCATCGGACTATCCGAACACGTGCGTACCCGGTACCACGTTTCCACCGATTTTCAAGACATGGTTGGCTTCTAGCAAAGCATCGTGCCTACCCAATTCTCCAGAAATATTCTTCCACGGAATACATGATCTTTGTCAGGCGTAGTATACGTAGTATTACGTATTACGATCCAGTATCAGATGTCACATGTATGGCCTGGGGCTGGAGTTGTGTCTGCCCCGTACGAAGCATATATTGGATCACTAGCAACTAGTCTCTTTATGATCTGAAAGTCATGACCTAGTCATACTTCCCCGATGGCTATAGCACTTAGAGTACCAGTTCTGTATCCCTGCGTGATCATCATCTCCATATGACTGAAGTGATACTTCCATCTTGACATCACACCCAATACACTACGATTCCCAGTATACCCAGAAGAGGCGTACACATAACCTATTAAAGCACCGGACGACCAAAACCAAAGTATATTGATTGTCGCAAGTATTAGCGATGCAAGTCTCAGGTTAAGACCAAATAGACCTACCCTGATTCGGATTCCCATAGACACATAGTCATACTACCAATGGGATTCCGATGGGTCTATCCAGAGCGAAGCTGTTTCCGTACAATCGGTAAACAGAACCTCCTATTACACTTGCATGAGTATCCAATACCCAAATATATGAGAATTATGTCGTTACGCTTCCATAACACGCACATGTGTAATACTAGCCTATTCCGCATTATCGATGTCCAATCTCGATAATACTACGACTAGGAATATTTAATGATTAAACCTTTGTGGATTAATACTGTCTCATATCTTATTAATCCGGAACTAATCATAAGGACTTTTATCATTTATATATCCAGGTAATCCAATTACAAATGATAAAAGAGTAATTTCCTTAGTCACATAGTTAATTTTTACAACAACACCATGTTATGTATAAATAGTGATGCTATGGGTCATAATTATCAAACAACATGTGCGTACCCGGTACCACATTCTTACCGATTTACAAGACATGGTTGGCTTCTAGCAAAGCACCGTGCCTACCCAATTCTCCAGAAATATTCTTTAAAGGAATATATAATCTTTATCAGGCGTAGTATACAGTGTATTGCATATTACGATCCAGTATCGGATGTCACATGCTAGGCCTGAGGCTGGAATTATGTCTACCCCATACGAAGCATATATCGGATCACTGGCAACTAGTCTATATAATCAGATAATCATGACCTAGTCATGTTATCCTGATGATTGCAGTACTTAAGAGTACCAGTTCCGTATCCTACGTGATCATCATCTCCATATGACTGAAGTGATACTTGTGGGAAGCGGCCGCGAGTGCGCAGCGGAAAATTAAAAATTATGATGCCGCTATCCTTTTGCCCAAGACCAATTTGTTTTGATTATTCTACAAGCCTAGGCATGTTACTATATATTCTAAGCATAAAAACTCATAAAACATGCAAAGAACATAAACCTAAACATGCTAACTATCATAAGAACTCTAATTAAAATAAAGAAAGAAAAAAAAGGCTTACTTGAACCGAAGACTCCTCCAGTCCTCCCTCCAATCTACAAGCTTTTCTCGAACTCAGCAAGCTCTTCCACGTTCCAAAGAGCCACCCAAGTGTGTGGCCTCCAAAGGTGCACACACCAAAGCCAAAACTCAACGGCAAGACTACGCCTTGAGTGCACAGGTATTTTGCCCTTGGTGCTAGCCTAGACAAATACCTCAAAACTTTTAACTCGAGGTTCCTCTAGTCAATTAGACTTAAGGATCCTCAAAATCAGTGGCTTACTCTTAAACTTTAGAGTTGCTCACTTATATAAACCCAAGATATTAAAGGTTTTGTGCAAATATTTGTAAAGAATTATTTGGGTTTATATAGGTGCTCCAAAGACAACAAAATTAATTAAGAATTCGATGTGGGATAAAAGTTAATTTAATCTTAGCCATTGGACCTTAATTTAGTGATTTAATGAGATTATAAAACCTTAATAAGAGTTTGGGCCGAATTAGAATTCAAAACAAATAACAAATAATTTTTTTTACTATTCACATTACTATTCACTTTTTTTTTATTTATTCCAATTCCCAAAGTGGCCCTATCGTCATTCACCAATCCCTAAGCCACTATGGAACCTCATAAATGATCTGTTCAATAATTAAACACATTGAACCATTTATGAACAATTCCTACATCAATCATATATGCTGTTAAATTTGTATTTTGCACTGTTAACAATTGATTTCGACTTTGTTGTGTGTGACCTTTTGGGTTCCCCTCAAGTAGGAAATGAAATGAATCGTGATAATTTAATCGAACATAAATTATCCTCCGATCAGATGGTCGTTAGATTTCAATGACGAAGGTTGACAACTAGCAACATGCCAAGGCCCCAAAATGAGAAGGAAAGATATATATACCCAATCTGTATGCGATTTACATATGATACGGTCCCTCACCTCACTGTATCCCCACCGTTTGACCTAGGGTATGGAAAATGTCTACCCATATAGTCAAAGGTATGATGTTGATAGTGTCATGAATCGTGCTAACCCAAGAATCTCACATGATTCTTCCATTGCGACAACAGTCTCAAGCACTGATCACACATATCCACCCCCAAACTGGAATACTACTCCTATAAGAAAATATTATCCGAGAGAGTGGCGATTCTCTTTTGTATATTTACAAACTTCATGTGTTTCAACAAATAACCCAATCATACCCTTATGACCAGATCTTTTGAACCGAGGAAGGAGAATGTCAAAGTTATTTGATCCACACATCAGATTGTAAAGACCTCAAGTCTAAGGACTAGTCATACAATCGATACATGAAAGTTCTCACAGACACATAGGATAAACACTCCATGTGAAAACTTTCGGCGGACAGTTCGATGGACATGAGCAACTCATACATCTATATGATACACCAAGCGGACGGATCTCCGCTAGTAGCCTATGAGACTGGCTACCCCACTTAAGTGCGGATCATATCATCATGCTAGTCTCTCCACTTTGTGAACGCCCAGATTATTCACAAAATTATGACTAGGAACGTTTAAGAGTAATGATTCTTATAAGGCATAGAAGCCATCATTTTATTACTCTAAGGGCTTTATTACAGTGCTTGATGATTCATATAAGTTATGTAAGACACGTATAATAAAGATTGCGATTTTATTAATTAATGAAAATATTACAAATACATGTACATATAGCCTATCCACAAGTTGGGTATATGGCATATCCCTAACAATCTCCCACTTGCACTATAGCCAACTAGTATGAATTTGAACACCATACTCTCGAGTGTGCCTATCATGCTTTTGTTTAGTCAGCCCTTTATTCAGAGAATCTGCAAGATTATCTTCTGTGGGTATTTTCTCTATAATAACTTATTTTCTCTCAATAATCTCCCTGATGAGATGAAATCTCCTGAGTACATGCTTGGATTTCCTGTGGGACCTTGGTTCATTTGATTTAGCAATGACGTCCATGTTGTCACAGTACATCGTGATGCCATTCTTTATCACGGGAAACACTTCCAGCTCTGTGATGAACTTCTTTATCCAGACTGCTTCTTTAGCTGCCTCAGATGCTGCAATATACTCGGCTTCGGTGGTGGAGTCTGCTAAAGTTGACTGCTTTGAGCTTTTCCATTCAAAGCAAACATATATCTTTGTGGGACACAGAAACTGGGCGACGCATGCTGTTCTGGGCTCGCGGCCGGATTGGGAGTATGGAGTAGCCCGCGAGGGACTAAACCGGAGAATAAAAGAGTCGCCACCCGGTGTGAACCGGGAATATGATTTAAGGCCGCACTCACCCCTCGCAACGGAAGACCTCAAACCGTTGGGTTCGGAATGGTCCCTTACTTATGCCACTTGTAATAAAATAATTTGTGTAATAATTTAATCGAGTCTACCAACATATATTCCTAAGGGTATTCTATATCTACGTTCGCATGCATAAATCAAAAGTTCATCTAAGTTCACATGTAACACATTTTCATATTTGCATACAACCTATTTGCATATAATCTATGTCCAAATTTGCATACAACCTATTTGCATACAATCTATGTCCAAATTTGAAAACAACCTATTTGCATACAATCTATGTCCAAATTTGCATACAACCTATTTGCATACAATCTATGTCCAAATTTGCATACAACCTATTTGCATACAATCTATGTCCAAATTTGCATACAACCTATTTGCATATAATCTATGTCCGAATTTGCATGCATAAAGATAAATTGAAATACAGCAAGCATACAATGTCATAAGCACATTACATTCATGGACACGGAAATGCAAACAAATGGCAGTTGCACAATCATACGTAGTAAAGAGAAACAATTAGGTATATAATGCAAAGAAATAACAAAAGAGGCAATTGTACATCAAAATAAACGTGCCATGATGCGATTTGAAAGATAAATAATTGAAGTGAAAGAAAAGAGATGCGACATATGCCCACATCTATATAGGACTTCAAGTGGCCGATTGAACGTATCTTACATTCAACCGAATGCACTTTGTCCGGCGTGGAAAAACATCGTGGCAAAGGTATCCCGTAGGCTTTCTATCCCTCAAAGTGGAGGACCTTTAATCCAACTTGATTTGCCCATGCGCGATGCAACATGATGCATGATTATGCAAGAAGATGACATACAAAGAAAAGCAAATAAATAAATAAAAGGCGTGGCGAAGTATCGTGGTAAAGGTAGACCGTAGGCTTTTTATCCCTCTAAATAGAGGACCTTTAATCCAACTTACTAAGCCCATGCGCATCACATCATAATGCATATAAAAGTAAAGACAACAATATTGGACTTCGTATCGCCGACTGGACACGTCTTACATTCAACCGAATATACATTATCCGGCGCGGCAAAGCATCGTGGTAAAGGCTTTTAACCCCTCGACATGGAGGACCTTTAATCCAACTTACTAAGCCCATGCGCTAATAAGATAATGCATATAAAAATAAAGACAACAATATCGGACTTCGTATACCCGATTGGACACGTCTTACATTCAACCAAATATACATTATCTGGCGCGGCAAAGCATCATGGTAAAGGATTTTAACCCCTCGACATGGAGGACCTTTAATCCAAATTACTAAGCCCATGCTCTAATAACATAATGCATATAAAAAATAAAGACAAAAATATCAGACTTTGTATACCCGATTGAACATATCTTACATTCAGCCGAATATACATCATCCGGCGCGACAAAGCATATTGGTAAAGGATTTTAACCCCTCGAAATGGAGGACCTTTAATCCAACTTACTAAGCCCATGCGCTTTATCTCATCATTACACAAACAAATAACATGCAGAAATTAAATAACGGATAATAAACAAACAAGACAAAATAAATCGAAATATGTGCTGTTTGCTCGAGTGGTACGTGGAGTTGTATCCCAAGTACAGACCGCACTACCGTCCATTCAGATTCGGCTACGGAGTTTACGTCTGGGTTTCCATCCTATATACCACTAGAGGCGATACATTTTCCATTTTATTCAAGGGCCACAACACACATCATTCCACAATACTCATTGTAGGCACTGTATTTTTGCATGTAAGTCCCTATGATGAGTCTCATTTAGAGGCACTACATTTTATGTCACGGAAGTCGCATGGGAAACGGACGTCGGAAGGGGAAATGCAGAATAAGTATGTCATCGGATTCATTTCACAAGTTCACTATTTTCATTCGTGCTGCGTTCGTGACCACATTCAAACGTCAAGCAGATTGCGGGCGTTCGTGTAGCATTCGAATTGGCATTCGAACGGTGTCGATATTCCTGGTTTTGCTGCTAGACTCACACCCAAGCCCAATTAGCCCACCAAAGCCCATAAAACACATCCAAATTAATAAAACACATATTTAACACATGGGAAATTAAATAAAATCTAAAAAATCAAATACCAAATTAAAATAAATCAAATAAAATATAAAATATATCCCTACCTAAATAAAACAAATTAAATATATTAACTTCCTAAAAAAACCAAATTTTGTCCCCCAATCAATCTTAGGCTTTCCTTGCATGACACTAAATCAAATCCTCATTTAATGCACAAATCCCTTCATTTTCAAACAAGGAGGAGCCCTAGCCCTTTGCCTATAAAAGAAACCCAATTCCAACACTTCCTCCGGCTAGCTCAATATCACAAACAAAAACACAAAGCAAATAACCCTGAACCTCTCGGCCACTTTCTCTATCTCTCAAGAACCGTATACACATCCCCTTAAACACCATCCACCACCGAAAATCACCAACCACCATACACGCAAAATAGCCCCCTTCACTACCCAAAATCGAGCACATAAATCCCCTCAAAACAGTCCCCTAACGCCACAAAAAAAAACTGCATCACCAAACATTCACAAAACCCCACTGTAACCACCGAAATCTGCACCCCCATACAACAGCACTTGAACATGCAAATACAGCCCCCGAAATAGCCCACACATCACCAAAAATAACCCCTATACAACAGCCCATAAATCATCTAAAACAGTAATTAAAAAAATGCACTTTAAACCTTCAAAAACATCCAAAACAGCAGCCTAAAATACCTGAAACAGTGACCAGAAAATGTCACCGAAAGAGCATCGAAATGTAGTAAAAATAGCAGCAAAATAGCAGCAAAACAGCAGCAAAATGGAGGGAAAACAACAGCCTGAACAGTGAAGCAGGGAAAGGAAACATTGAACCAGTGAACCGGAGGAGTTGTGGAGCATCCACCCTTCCGACGACCGCGTACGGTACTTCCGAGAGTCGACATAAAAGGGTTAGACTTGAGGGCACTCTTCATATTTATTTTTATTCATCTTTTAATCGTTTTAGTTATTTATTTCGTATGAGAGTCGTTCATGGATGCATGTTGTGGCTTTGAATAAAATGGAAAATTTGTCGCCTCTTGTGGTATATAGGATTGAAACCCAGACATAAATTCTGTAGCCGAATCCGAATGGACGGTAGTGCGGTCTATACTTGGGATACAACTCCACGTACCACTTGAGCAAATGGCGCATATTCTGTTTTATGTTGTTCGATTCGTTTATTTTCCGTTATTTAAATTCTGCATGTTATTTGTTTGTGTAATGATGAGATAAAGCGTATGGGCTTAGTAAGTTGGATTAAAGGTCCTTCGTTTCGAGGGGTTAAAATCCTTTACCACGATGCTTCGCCGTATCGAATGACGTATATTCGGTTGAATGTAAGATGTGTTCAATCGGGTATACAAAGTCCGATATCGTTGTCTTTATTTTTATATGCATTATGTCATTAGCGCATGGGCTTAGTAAGTTGGATTAAAGGTCCTCCGTTTCGAGGGGTTAAAATCCTTTACCACGATGCTTCGCCGCGCCAGATGACGTATATTCAGTTGAATGTAAGATGCGTTCAATCGGGTATACAAAGTCTGATATCGTTGTCTTTATTTTTATATGCATTATGTCATTAGCGCATGGCTTTGTAAGTTGGATTAAAGGTCCTCCGTTTCGAGGGGTTAAAATCCTTTACCATGATGCTTCGCCACGCCGGATAACGTATATTCGGTTGAATGTAAGATGCGTTCAATCGGGTATACAAAGTCTGATATCGTTGTCTTTATTTTTATATGCATTATGTCATTAGCGCATGGCTTAGTAAGTTGGATTAAAAGTCCTCCTTTAGAGGGGTTAAAATCCTTTACCACTATGTTTTGTCGCACCGGATGACGTATATTCGGTTGAATGTAAGATGTGTTCAATCAGGCATACAAAGTCCGATATTGTTGTCTTTGTTTTTATGTGCATTATGTTATTATCTCATGGGCTTAGTAAGTTGGATTAAAGGTCCTCTATGTCGAGGGGTTAAAATCCTTTACCACTATGCTTTGTCGTGCCTTGTAGCCCGTTATTATTTATTAGGTGTCATTTATTCATCTGTTCACGTATGCGTCATGTTATTTACTGCCTTTTTTGAGGTCACTGCTGTAACCCCGTTCGAACGCATTTCAGAACGCCGCACGAACGCATGTTTTCTGTCTCAGTTCTTTCGAACACGTTTACGAACTCTATACGAATGCGAACCTTCTTTTTACTGTTCGAACAGATTTACTAACACTATGCGAATGCATACGTAGTTCCTTTGTTTTATTCATGCATCAGGTCTGGTCCCGTTCGAACGCGTTCTCAAACGCTATTAGAATGCGAACCTTCTGTTTACCATTTGAACGCGTTTACGAATGCTACACGAACGCGCATACACTGAACTGAGTCTTTTTCATCACATGTCATGCATAATTGTTTCTTAGGTGATTTCTCTTGTATCATGTAATCAATAATATTATTTGTATCCCTGTGTTTATCTGTTTGATGTGTTCATGAGATGGTATTCAAGAATGATTTAGCCTATTTATTTGTTTATTTTCAAGCATGATTAGTCATTTATTTTGCGTTTGGAATTTGCATTATGTTTAGGTTGTTCTTTGTTTTCCGCATTATATGATCGAAGTATGTTCATGAGATTGCCGTGTGCTATTGCATGTTCGCCGTTATTCCAATTTGCTTTCATGCTTGATTGTATAATTATTATCTACTGGCATGCCTATGATCGAATGTAATGTGCTTATGATATTGTATGCTAGCCGTATTTATCTCTATGCATCCAAATTTGGACATAGATTAAACGCAAATAGGTTGTATGTAAATCCGGACATAGGTTATATGCAAACTTAGATATGAGCCTTGTACTTATGCATGCGAACTCAGGAGTAAATTAACATTGGAAATAAATGTTGCTTAGGCTTGGTTAAATTATTGCACAAATCATTTCATTACAAGTGGCATAAGTAAGGGACCATTCCGAACCCAACGGTTCGAGGTATTCCCTTGCGAGAGGTGAGTGCGACCTTGAATCTTTGTCCCGAATCACACCAGGTGGAGACTCCATTATTCTCCAGTTTAGTCCCCCGCAGGCTACTCCATACTCCCAACCGGGCCGCGAGCCTGAAACAGCATGCGTCGCCCAGTTTCTGTGTCCCACAGTCTGGCGACTCCACTGGGGATAGAGAATCGGCCCCGAAATAATATCTTGTAATATTATGATTTGTGCTTTAATTAACCGTGTCTACTGTGGGTTAAAATGGGTTTAATCAAAGGCACTTTTAAGGCTGGGTAATGGTTTAGTGCCTTCCTTCATTCACTACCTTTCTATAAGGAAAAGTTGTGAAGGCACCTAGATAATCATTTACTTGTAGCCTATTGTGATGGACTAATTTGGAGGACTCGTTGTTTATTCCTGTCACCAAGCGATAAGAGCCTAAGAGGCTTAGGTATTAAGAGAGCCTCGCTCTACCCTCCCTCTGGGGAATCTACAATGGGAAATCCATCTGACAGTCAGTCACACACCATAACTCATTGGCACGTACTGTAAGGTATAAAAAAGGTGCGCTCACTTGGTCGCTCGAACCCTTGAGTGGGGAGACCTAGTTGTGGGCAATCCTTCGCCAGCGAGAGTCTTTGTCTACAGTCCCGCAAACCCACAAATAGACCGGGGTTGTATGGCCTATAACAACTATTTCTTGTGCTTGTGGACCATCCTCATTTGGATGCAATTGGACTTCTTGTCAGAAATGCGAACTTGTTGGGCCATTTAAACTGGGACGAGTTCGTATCCTATGACAATTGGGCCAAAAGCTTCTGAAATGTTGATGGGCCAATATGTAGAAATTATTTCTGTATGCTTGTGTTTGGGAACATTGTCATTTGGAGCCATTCGGACCTTTAGTCATGAGGTATGGGCTTGTTGGGCCATTTAAACTGGGACAAGAACGTATCTTATGATGATTGGGCCAAAAGCTTCTAAAACGGCAATGGGTCATTATATGTTTGTGTTTCAGAACATTATCATTTGGATACGGTTGGACTTCTTGCCATAAGATGTGAAGTTGTTGGGCCATTTAAACTGGGACGTTCACTCCTATGACAGTTAGCCCAAAAGCTTCTAAAATGATGATGGACCGATTTGCATGAAGATTTTAAGGAATTGATATATTCCTTGTATCGCATGCATCTCATTCATCTCATGCATATATATATCCTGTTAACACCCTCTATGTCCATAAAGACATCATAGATTCCTGTTGGGTTAGGAAAGAGGGAAGACTCACTAAAAGACCGGTAACAGATATGAGTACATCCGATAACGAGGTATCCCGGATAGATCAGTTGGAAAATGGTTTCGCCAAAATTACTAAACAATTGCAAGCCTTGACTACTGCTGTGGCTGGTATGGTTGTACCCCTTACTGGGGGAAATTCTGAGAATGTGAGGCGTGATGAGCCTCCGAATGGGTTGGGGGATGATATCCCCACTTTTGATGATGACATGGCAGAATATACGAAAGAAAGAATGATTGGGTCTCAGGCAGAATATCAGAAGCTTCGGGATCAGGTAGAAACGGTTACTCGCAAAATGAGGGTGAAAAGTTGTTCGATTATGAGGCAATGACCTTCGAAGAACAGTTGCCAGCTCAGTTCAAGATGCCGGATATGGCCAAGTTCAATGGGAATGGGGACCCGAGGGTCCATCTGCGGCAATATGTCTCGGTGATGAGTTCAGTGGGCCTGTCACAGCGCCAAGTCCAAAAGATGTTTGGGATGTCACTCGAGGGGGCACCTGTGGTTTGGTATCACAACCTTGAGAAGAAGGTTAAGGAAGATTGGAGGGAACTAGCTGATGCTTTCCTGAAACAGTATGTTACAGACTTAGAGATTGATTTGTCACTCCGTGATTTGGAGAACACTAAGCAGAAGCCGGAAGAAAGCTTCAAGGAGTATGTAGACCGTTGGAGAAGCCAGCTTCTGAAAATGCAGACTCGGCCCTCTGAGAAGGACCAGATTAAAATGATCATCAAGGGCACCAAGCCCTCATTTTTTGGCAAGTTGAGGAGGATGACCTCCATGATTGTGGATTTCCGACAGTTGAGAGAGATTGTTATGGATATTGAAGAAGAGGAGGCTAAAAACAGAAAGTTTTATGGCCAGAATATGAGGACTTTTGGGGGGCATTCTGAGACCAAGCCCGCTGCTGCCGAGGTTACTGCCATCAAGAACCGGCATTTCTCCAACTTGGGAAGACCTTTTTCCAAAGTACTTGAGAAGTTGACAAGGCAAGGATTCTTAAAACCCTTGGAGCCTAAACCACTTCCAAATCTCTCACCACCAAATCTAAAAATAGACCGCTACTGTCACTTCCACCAGTAACACGACTATGATACTGACAGCTGTTCCCGCCTCCGGTATGAAATTCAGGACCTTATTGATGCCCACAAAATACCCGATCCTGAAAAAGATAGTCTAGCACACACACCAACCCTCTACCAAATTATCACTCTATTCCCCTACCCACTTACACGATCAACTCCGGCCTGCCCGAAAGCTTTGTCCTCCAAACTCTCAACCACCCAGTTTCTTCCATTAGGATAGAGGATGACAGTAGTGAAGAACCATAGGCCGAGGAAGAAGGTAATAAAACTGTTCTTTCTGGTTTATTTTCTGCATTATTAATAAAGACATCGACTTCGTCTACTTGTTTGAACCTTTTCCTGAATAATAATAAAGACATCTCTTTCACCTACTTGCCTGAGTCATTTCCTTTCAACCTGCATGACATGAGTATGTTTGAAAAAAGCATTCAACCCTGATACCATGATAATCAGTGACACTCAGAACACGGGGGATTCCTAAAAGAAGAAAGCAGAAAGACAGAATAACCGTTCAGTAATGGGAAATGGGGCAGTGAGGCTGTCAGACTTGGATGGAAATGAGTTCACTGAGCCGATCAATGTTGACAGGTTGAAGCTGTATTTTGCCTGAGAAGACTGAGCGACCATCGAGAGAACCGGCAGAAGACCTAACCCAACAGGATAGGAAACCCCTTCATGCATACATACATACACGTAACGTATTTTGTATTCATTTTTTTGTGTTTGTTTTGTTTTGTATTCACAGGTTTCAAAGAAGAAAAGAGAAAGCGTCAAATGCAAGCCAACCAGAAGAAGCAACAGTACAGTTGTGGGAACACAGAAACTGGGCGACACATGCTATTCTGGGATCGCAGCTCGGTTGGGAGTAAGGAGTAGCCCGCGGGGGACTAAACCGGAGAGTGATGGAGTCGCCACCCGGTGTGAACTGAGAAAATGAGATTTAAGGCCGCACTCACCCCTCGCAAGGGAAGACCTCAAACCGTTGGGTTCGGAATGGCCCCTTACTTATGCCATTTGTAATAAAATGATTTGTGCAATAATCTAACCAAGCCTAAGCAACATATTTACAAGGATAATTTACTCCTAAGTTCACATGTATAAGTACAAAGCTCATATCTAAGTTCATATAACACATTTTTCATGTTTGCATACAACCTATTTGCATGTAATCTATGTCCAAATTTGCATACAACCTATTTGTATATAATCTATGTCCGAATTTGCATGCATGAAGGTAAATTAACATACAACAAGCATACAACTTAATAAGCACATTGTACTCATACATGTGGGGATACAAATAAATGGCAATTGCACAATCATGCGTAATGAAAAGAGGCAATCAGATTCGTAATACAAACGGATGACTGATAGGGGCAATTACGCATAGAATATGATGAAAATGACTCAATTCAGTGTGTGTGCTTTCATGTAGCATTCGTAAACGCGTTCGAATGGTAAACATGAGGTTCGTGTTCGTATAGTGTTCGTAAACGCGTTCGAACGGAAAAAAGAAGGTTTGCATTCGTATAGCGTTCAAGACCGCGTTCTTACGAAACCAGACCTGATGCATGATAAAAGTACGAAAATGAGTGCGCGTTCGAGTAGCGTCCGAAAACGCGTTCGAACGGTAAATAGAAGGTTCGCGTTCGTATAGCGTTCGAGAACGCGTTCGAATGAAACCAGACCTGATACATGCAACACATACATAGACAAAAAAATCCACAATGTAGGACCTTACGTGTCCGATTGAACTCATTCTCATCCAATCATGTGTACCTCATCCGGCGCGGCAAAGCATCCTGGTAAAGGATTTTAACCCCTCAAAATAGAGGACCTTTAATCGCACTTACTAAGCCTATGCGCTAATAACACAATGCATATAAGAAATAAAGACAACAATATCACACATCGTATACCCGATTGAACATATCCCACATTCAATCGAATATACATCGTACGGCGTGGCGAAGCATGGTGGTAAAGGATTTTAACCCCTCGAAATAGAGGACCTTTAATCGCACTTACTAAGCCCATGCGCTAATAACGCAATGCATTTAAGAGATAAAAGAAACAACAATATCGGACTTTGTATACCCGATTGAACACATCTCACATTCAACCGAATATACATCGTCCGGCGCGGCGAAGCATCGTGGTAAGGGATTTTAACCCCTCAAAATAGAGGACCTTTAATCGCACTTACTAAGCCCATGTGCTTGACCTCATCATTACTCAAACAAATAACATGCAGAAATAAATAACGATAATAAATAAATCAAGATAACGTGAAATAAAATATGTGTCGTATTCTCAAGTGGTACGTGGAGTTGTATCCCGAGTACAGATCATACTACCATCAATTCAGAATCGGCTATGAAATTTATGTCCGGGTTTCCATCATATATACCAC
The DNA here is from genome assembly GCA_019454045.1 of Zanthoxylum bungeanum. NCBI lineage: Eukaryota > Viridiplantae > Streptophyta > Magnoliopsida > Sapindales > Rutaceae > Zanthoxylum > Zanthoxylum bungeanum. Next base: position 54,955 of record SKCR01044069.1, read on the forward strand.
AAGAGGTGACACATTTTCATTCATTCAAGGGCCACAACACACATTATGCAACGACTCTCATGGGAATAAAATTCAATAAAAAATTAAAAGATGAATATAAACTAAAGAGAAAGGTGCCCCCAGGTCTAACCTTTTATGTTGTCTCACGAAAGCGCGTTACACGGCCGTCGGGAGGGAGAATGCTCTGTAACTTTTCTGGTTCACTAATCCAACATTTTCTCTCGCTGTTTCGCTATTCGGGCTGCTGTTTTCCCTCCGTTTCACTGCTGTTTTGCTGCTATTTTGCTGTTGTATTGCTGCTGTATTTCAGACACAGTTTTAGGGTTGTTTTATGCGATAATAGGGCTGCTATTTGGGTCTATTTTAAGGGACTGTTTTGGTGGTTACAGGGACTGTTTGAGGGCTGATTTTCGGTGAATAGAGGGACTGGTTTCAAGGGGATTTGCGTTCAGGTCAGGGGCTGTATGGGACTCTTGTTTTCAGTGGTTTATGGGGATTTCTTGTGTGAATGAGCTAGGGTGTTAATGCCTTGCAGAATTTTTGTGGTTTGTATCAATGTGCTAGCCCATTGGAAGTGTGGTGGAGGCTTCTTTTTATAGGCAAAGGCTAGGGTTAAATCTTGTTCAAAAAGGAATAAATCAATTAGTGGTTAACAAGGAAAACAAAAGATTGATTGGGGGACAAGATTTGGTTTGTTTATGAAGGGATATATTTTATTGATTTTAATTTGGTATGTGATTTTTTTAGATTTGTTTTAATTTCACCATGTGTTAAATATGTGTTTTATTAATTGGGATGTGTTTTATGGGCTTTGGTGGGCTAATTGGGCTTGGATGTGAGGCTAGCAGCAAAACTAGAATTACCAACACCGTTCGAACGTCGATTCAAACGCTACACGAACACCCGCAATCTGCTTGACGTTCGAACGTTGTCATAAACACCGTACGAACGAAAACAATGAACTTGTGAAATGAATATGATGTCATACTTTGATGGGACTTATATGCAAAAATGCAAAAATGAGACTCATCATAGGGACTTATATGTAAAAATGCAGTGACTACAGTCGCCCCCACTTTAATGGGACTTGTGTAATGTGTAACAGAGACAATCCTATCAAATTTATGCAATGTATTTTCACTTACTTGGCTCGCCAGCTGCCACTTGACTTGCCATGCGTTGAGTTGAGTTGATTTGGGTGGTGAGGTGCTGCGACCCCTGGTTCATTCCCGAACCGTTGCTGTGATGTGGTCCATTCCCAAACCATTACCATGAGGTGTCCATTCCCGAACCGTTACTGTCAGGTGGTCAATTCCCGAACCGTTACTATGATGTGGTCCATTCCCAAACCGTTACCATGAGGTGTCCATTCCTGAATCGTTACTGTGAGGTGGTCCATTCCCGAACCGTTACTGTGATGTGGTCCATTCCAGAACCGTTACTGTAAGATGATCCATTCCCGAACCGTTACTAAGAGGTGTCCATTCCCGAACCGTGCTCTATTCTCGGAGTGCCATTCCCGGCTTGTTCATTCCCGAACTATGCTCCATTCTCGGCTTGTTCATTCTCGAACCTTGCTCCATTCTGGGATTGCCATTCTCGGCTTGTTCATTCTCAAACCTCGTTCCATTCTCGGATTACCATTCTCGACTTGTTAATTCTCGAACTCTGCTCCATTCTCGGATTACCATTCTCGGCTTGTTCATTCTCGAACTCTGCTCTATTCTCGGATTACCATTCTCGGCTTGTTCATTCTCGAACTCTGCTCTATTCTCGGATTACCATTCTCGGCTTGTTCATTCTCGAACCTTGCTCCATTCTTGGATTACCATTCTCGGCTTGTTCATTCTCAAACCTTGCTCCATTCTTGGATTGCCATTCTCGGCTTGTTCATTCTCGAACCTTATTCCATTCTCGGATTACCATTCTCGGCTTGTTCATTCTCGAACTCTGCTCCATTCTTGGATTGCCATTCTCGGCTTGTTCATTCTCGAACCTCGCTCCATTCTTGGATTGCCATTCTCGGCTTGTTCATTCTCAAACCTTGCTCCCAGTGTGCCATACCCGGCAAGACTGATACTGATAATGATGTGGGCCTCGCTCCCAGAGTGCCATACCCGGCAAGATTGATACTGTTGCTAATATGGGCCTCGCCCCCAGACTGATGCTGATGTGGGCCTCACCCCAAACTGATACTGATGTGGGCCTTGCCCCCAACTGATATTGATATGGGCCTTGCCCCAGACTGATACTGCTGATATGGGCCTCGCCCCTAGACTGATGCTGATACGGGCCTCGCCCCTGTGATTCATTCCTAAAAACTACTGGCAATGTACTGTTGCTGCTTCTGGTTGGCTTGCATTTGACGCTTTCTCTTTTTCTCCTTTGAAACCTGTTATTACAAAACAGAACAAACATAAAAATGATGCAAATATGTTACGTGTATGCATGCATACATGAATGAATTTTCTATTCCGTTGGGTTAGGTCTTCTGTCAGTCCTCCTGGTGATCGCTCGGCCTTTTCTTCCTTAGGCAAAATACTGCTTCAATCTATCCATATTGATCGGCTTGGTGAACTTGTTCCCTTCCAAATTTGACAGTCTCACTGCCCCTATTTCCCACTTTCTGAATGACTATTGTTAGACAGTAATGACCCATAGCGTCACTATTTTGTAAATGATATTGTATTATTGTACAAAATTAACTATGTAGTAATGAAATTGCCTTTTACCGTTTTGTAATTATTTACTTTGAATATAAATGGTAAAAGTCCCTATGATTAATTCGGATTGAGATGATATGAGACAGTATCAATCCATAAAGGTTTAATCATTAAATATCCCTAGTCGTAGTATTATCGAGATTGGACATCGATAATGCGGAATAGATAGTACTGCACTTGTGCGTGTTGTGAGGGCACAACAGCATAGTTCTCATATATTTGAGTATTGGATACTTATGCAAGTGCGGTAGGAGGTTGTGTTTTACCGATGGTACCGAAAACAGCTTCGCTCTGGATAGACCCCGCGGAATCCCATTGGTAGTATGTCTGCGTGTCTATGGGAGTCCGCTTCAGGGTAGGTGCATATGGTCTTAACCTGAGACTTGCATCGCTAGTACTTGCGACAATCGGTAGACTTTAGTTTTGGTCGTCCAGGGCTTTTAACAGGTTCTGTGTACACCTCTTCTAGGTTTATCGGGAATCGTAGTGTATTTGGTTGTGGTGTGATGTCAAGACGGAAGTATCACTTCAGACATATGGAGATGATGGTCGCGCAGGATACAGAACTAGTACTCTATAATGGTTGCAACCATCGGGATAATATGACAAGGTCAGGATTATCCGATTCAAAGAGACTAGTTGCTTGATGTCCGATATATGTATCGTACGGGGCAGACGACACATCTCCAGCTCCAGGCCTTACATGTGATCATCCGATACTGGATCAGTATACACTATACTACGGTATACTACGCCTGTTATAGATCTTATATTCCAATAAGAATATTTCTGGAGAATTGGGTAGGCATGGCGTTTTTTAGAGGCTAACCTTGTCTTGTAAATCGGTAAAAACGTAGAGTACTTAGTACGTAGTGTCGGATAATCTGACGGCCGTATTTACTGCCAACATATCCAGAGATCTCTTGGGTCGCTTCCCGAAGATTCACCAATGACGTATGATTCAAACTCGATAATCTTGGATTAATTACGGAGAGACTTTATCTTGGATAAAGTACTATACATAGAGAGAGAACGATTAATTTGGAATTAATCGTAAAATTATTATATTCGATATAATAATCGAAATTCGATTTCGACGCGAAATTAAAATTAGATTTTAATTCGGGCAAACGAGTTAATTTAGAATTAATTCGTTAGCGACGTAAATAATAATTTCGCTAGGCGCAATTATTTATTTAAATTCGATTTAATTAACGTCGCGACGAAAGTTCGGTATTTCGGAAATATCGAACCCGAACGCGTGAGTACGCGTGGGCCCACTTTCATTTGGGTTGTGTGGGGCCCACATGACACATGTCATTTTATTCATTATTTAATTGTTAATACATTGCATGGTGATAGTGTACAATACACTCAATGGTTTTGCATGGAGTTTGAGTGTTTGACACTCTAAGCCATTGCATGATTTGTGTCATAAGTTTATTATTAATTTAATAAATATTATGGCATAAATATACATTGATTTTTGTAACAAACATCATAACACTCTCTCCTATTCTCTTATGACCGAAACTGTGAGCTCTCACAGCCCTATCCACTTTTCTGTTTTTGTTGCAAAAACTTGAAGAATTTGTGTTTGTTTGGAACATAAAACACACACAAGGCTAGCACCATCAAGGGATCATACAAAGGTGTTATGGCAAACTAATCTTAGAGCTTGGAAGGATCAAAAATTGCTTGGAGCTTCTCTTTTCTGTTTGGCCGAAACCCTCACTGCACAAAGGAGAAAATTTTTGTTTCATCAACGCATCCGCATTCCGATCTTTGTGAGTATGATTCCGCATACTTCAATTGTTCATTCATTTATATGTTTTGTTTGCTCTTTTGATCTTGGGACATGGATTAGAATTTCCAACAATGGTATCATTGAGCTTAAAGAGCATGAAAATATATTAGGGTAATATTTGGGCAAAATTGATTGAAGCATGATTTGATGATTTTGATTGATTAAGTATGCTTAAATGTATGTTACATTATGTTATACATTATCAATTTCATGAAAAATAAATTGGATTAATTTTTTCCCCTCTTGGAGAGGCTTGGCCGAATACTACCTAGACCATGGAGATGATGATTGTTGTTTATAAGATCATTGGATGACTTTAAACGAACATAAAATGACGATTTGTGATTCGATTGGATTGAAAATGAAATCGGTAATTTTTCATCACCTTGGCCGAATGCATGGAAGAAGATTAGGGACTTGATTTTTTGATTAAATAATGTTGGACATGTATTTAAGATAAAAA